>WEKY01031101.1:2040-14009 GCA_013390045.1 Picathartes gymnocephalus
CAGAATGGGAGGCTTATGTTGTGTGTGTCATGAAATTTATGACAAACTACTGTGATCCTGTCAACAATATTAAATCAAAAAGGGGCTTGGCTTGTTTGGAGTTTGTCTTGTGTTAGGAGAGGAAAAGAAATGACAAGAGAGGATTTCTCCTGCTTTGTCAGCTCAGCCCTTTGTTATGGGATGTCCTTGGTTTGGTAATTCCATGTGGCAGTATTAGAGGTTTTTTTGTTGGTGGTGTTTTTTTTTTTTTGGTGTAATGAGCACTTGAACTTTATGATTCTTTTCTCTAAAATGACTTCTTATTTGAGAAGTTCAGAAATGATGAGGTTTGAAATGGTGTTGTTACTGAAAGCTTATTTTATATGCAGGCAGTCAGTTTGAGCGTTGAAAACCAGATTTTTGTAACAGTAATCTCAGTTTTGGTGCTGAGCTGAAAATACTATCCTTTGAACATACTGAAATGTTTAACTTTGAGGTTAAGAATAAGAATCCAGATTTTAATTTTATTAGAATAATTACATATAAAGCAAATAGTGTTTCAGAAGTTAAAAAGCTGATCCTAGCAGTTGACCTGTATCTTCATTTCTGTACAGTCAATACTTCATTAAAATTCTTCTAATGAGTTGAGTTTTCAGAGCTTTACTGGGCTGAGATCACTTCATACCTGTCTGTCTTTGTTCAGGATTGCAGTAGCTGCTCGGAGTTCTGTGAATCTGAAAGTGATCAAACTCTGTAAATATGTGGGGGTTTTGGTGGGGTCTTTTTGTTGTGCTTTTTTTTCTATCTGCACACAGCCTGGTTAGCTGACTCGAGTTCTTAATAGGACACAACAGTGCCATAACTAGTCTTGCACCAGAAGGCTGCTCACTCACCCAAAGTGTTACTTCCATGGTATGCTGCTGATTTAGAAGAGGAAGTCGCACACTAGCACACTAGTTTGTAGGCAGTTGTTAACTGCTTGCAGTGAACTCTGAATAAACATCCTTAATTTAGTGATTTACCAAAAAAGTTAAGCACTGCTTCATGCCTTGTGCTTTACTAAAACAAATTGGTTTTAATTATCTAATGTTGATCAGGGTCACATTCCCACAGAATAACTGTGTTACTGATGTGTTATGCAAATTGCTCCTTGTGTATAGATTTTTTTGGAAATATTTAACTTTTGTGCATTTAGAGAGGCTCCAACTTCCTTTTTTTTTAAAAAAAAAGCTGATGCCTTCAGTTGCATGTGTTTCTTAAAGGGAAACCCTCTTTCTAAAAATATTTAGTGGTCAAAAAGCATCTTTTTGAAGTAGTTAACTTATATGGTTTATGCTAGTCTGTTTAAAGACACTAAAATAATCTCAAGACTGTATGTTCTATATCTCAATGAACAGTATTAGACATGTAGTTCACATTGCCCTTAAAAAAAACCGGTCTCATTAAAACACTAATCTGAGGCAAACCTGATAATTCATGACAAAAGCTTCCCCCAACCCCTATTTTTTTTTTCAGTGACAAGACAGAAGGGCATCACTGTGACAAACAATTCCTCAGTGACTTAATTTTTCCTTGTCTCTGGTAAATGCCATGTGAATTCTTACTCTTTATTGTGTTAGTATACATAATTTTTTAGTGTCCAAATGAAAGTCTATTCAATCTGTATTTACTTCAGAAATATTTTCATATTTTTTCTGAACAACTGAAACAATGTTTTCCCAACATTTAATTTTTTTGTTTTTCAAGGAAAAATTTCCATTGTGACCATAAAATCAAAAGTCCTTTAGTGTCTGGTAAAACTGACTTGTCTTATGATTTAATTTTCCCTAAACTGTATATGCCAAGACCAACTTATTTGTGATTCTGTTTTGCAGCTGCAAGTGCCACAATCATCAGGAATGGAGAATGGCCTTCAAAACCAGCCTGCCAGAGTGGCACTTCGGGGTCTGTCCCTTTGAAAGCATTACCAAGACCTAGATTGCACTCGTTGAGGTCAACTCCAAAAGGTATATGAGTCTGTTTGTAGACAGAGGAGGTAAAATCACATCAGTGGTTCTTCAAGTGTTGTAAGACTTCATAGGAAGGCTAAAATGTTCTTTGTATTGTCGTAATTGATGGAGGTATTTCAGGGAAATGAAGAGGTCTGCACTGTGGTACAGCTCAAGTTTGCATGATGCAGGGACTAAATGCACCTTGCTACATGGCAGGTGTCATCGCATGGGGTTTGCGATGTTTTAAGAAGAGTTCTTTTCTTTCAGAAAGTTCAGGGCACAGACTCTGTCACTGCTGGTAATCTGCGGAATAGACATACCCTGAATGTATCCTTAGTGTATGGTTGTTCTTGTTCTTACGCAGACTTTGTGTTATCTTCACGCCTTTCAGAACCAAGAGGGCCTTGAGGGATGGGGATATATTTTTGAATAAGATATTGTTAGATATATCTTCTTCTGTAGATCAATGACATTGTTCCATCTTTTGAAGGGAAGAGTACAGAAACTTAGCTTTTCATGATGCTTTTTCTTGATATTCTTCTTAGTGGCTGAATTAGAAGCTTTAATGGAAACAAGACAATTAATTGTGTTTTATCATCTTGTGCTAAAAGAAACATTAAATGTACTTCCTGACTTTGTATTAAACATTGTTGAGGTTTCTATTTGTGTTTGAGTTGGCCAACAGTGCGTGTTCCACTCAAGCCACAAACACCAGTTGACAACTCCTTCTCTGACCAAAATTAAAGATATAATTGGAGTAGATAAATAAGCTTGCTGTGTCCCTTTCCTAAGTCCTAGCTTAATCAGCTTGCTTCTGACCATCTTTGTGGTGAACTGGTTATTGTAATTGGATAAACCTAATTAAATGCTGTACTCCTGCGTTAGACTCAAATTTTAAGCTGGTATCTGACATAATTGAGAATAAATAAGAGATGCCTTCCAAATGTCTCACTGTAATGACATGCTTTAAAAGAGTAAACAGTGAAAAGAAACAGAATTTGCCAGAAATTAGAAGTCACTTTGAAACAAACACGAATCATATGGCTTTCTGACAAGCCAGTGCTTTCTGTTGGGGTCCAGCACATGCGCCACAACTGTGCATAGCTCATCATCTTCAGTGACCTGGCAGTGTGCCTTGAGTACCTGCAGGAGCAGTGTGGCCAAAGGAAGCTGGTATTCCCCTTCAGATCCGTGTTACCTGGACTACGGTGTTTTGGGTCCTTCCCAGACCAAGAGAGTTGTTTTGAAATTGGAAAGATCCACTGGAGACTTAGGAAGATGTTTGGGGTCTCTGTCCAGCGAGTAGAGGTTGAGGGAGTTGAGCCTGTGCAGTCAGTAACTTGAAAAGGACAGCTATAAAGGTCATGGTGCCAAACTCTTCTCAGTAGCACCAGATCATGTAGCAGTCAGAAATATTTGCAAATTGTAGAGTGGGAGATGCATCCTTGCCTAGTGGTGCTGTAGAACCACCCTTCCTGGAGGTTTGCAAGGCTTATCTAAACAAAAGCATGGTCGGCTCATCTTGTCTTAATGGTGACCCTGCTCCAAGTGGGAGTGTGGATATCTGGCCTCTGGAGGTCTCTTTCAGCCAGTATTTCCTTAGCTGCATTGTATTTGCTGTTGTTTTGAGACTTAAGTAACATGATCTTAGTGCTATAATGAAATCTTTACTAATCTTTTCTCCTGCTTAGAAGGCTTTTAAAACTATCTTTTTGTTTCTTCCAAGGTGAGTTCTGGCAAAGCAGAGCTAAGTTTAAATACAGCTTAAACGTTCTAGAAGGTTTCTCTTTTCATGTTTGAATAGATTTGTGGATCTTGTATTTAACTGTAAAATGTAAGATATATCTTTAATTCTGACATAATTCTACTTTAAAGTTCATCTAAGCTTTTACTTTTAGGAGCCAAGACCAGGTCTGCTTCACTGAACCAGTGCACACCAAAATCTTCTGGACCTCTACACTTAGCAAGGAAAGTCAGTGAGACTAGAGGTAATCAGCAGTTGGGTAGTCAAGTTTTCGCTTTTTCTTGAATCTTTCTGTCTTGAGAGGGAGCAGCTGTGTTTTATGATTTCAGAATAATTGAGATAGTTGGGTCATTTTCCTTGCAGTTCACCATATTGGACACTGACTCTGCAAAGTTCTGTTTCTTACCTATTTGCTTTAGGGACATTCATTATCTACTATCTGCTTGAAACTTGTATCCCGTAAGGACTGAAAATACAGGATAATTAATCTATCTGTTAAATGATGTTCTGTCACCTGCTTATAAGGTTGTATGCTTGCAAGACACAGTGAAGACTAGATTTTGCCAAATTTGTTTTTAAGCAAGATTCTTGTGAGAATAGCTGATCAGCTCTGGCTATTGAGGATATTTACTCTACTTTGTTTCTGTATCAGATGTTTGTTTTATCTTTAACTTTGAATTAAAATTGTTCTTTTCTGCCAGCACAAATCAAAAGAACAGATACAAACCTTTGTACAAGCTTCATAATTTTTTACTTTGGGAGCAAAGCTGTATTTGCACAGCTGAGGTGGGGGAAAACAAGTACAGTGGTGGTACAAAGCAGTATGTTTCCTGATGAAACCCGTGCCATAGGATCACACACTATTCCTAAAGCCTGCAGAAAGGTGTTGTCAAAAGACCTTTTATGAATTTCTGCACTTGACTTTTGCACTTACAGCAGTCTGACAGATTGCTTTCATTCAATATCCTTCAAAATAATAAGGTTTGTAGGTCAGTTTTCACATAAGTAATACAGGAAGGGTGGGTAAACTTTCTCAGTGCTTTCATTTATATCTGACTTGATTGTTAGCACGTTTGAGAATGTTCTTAATTTATTGCTCCTTTATGCAAATAAAATAACTGTAGCATACAGAAGGAAAAAAAACTGGTATAGATGATAGTCTTTCACTGTCTGTGGTCCTCTGAATGAGTAAAGTGAAACAGTGCTACCTGACTAAAATGGAATATAATAATTGTAATGGGATTATTATAATTGGAAATGCATCCTGCATTTTCCAAACAGTTTCTTACAATGATAAATCTTGCTGTAGATCATGCCATCAGCCATCACAAGAAAGAAACTGAAATTGCAAAGTTTGAGGAGCTTGTGTAGGAAGAATCTTGACTCTTAAAAAACTGCAGCCTTACTGGTGTGAAGTGTCATTTGTTTGTTTGTTTGTTTCCTTTCTGAAGGTACTCCTGGAAGAAATGTACACCAAAGCCTATCTTGTTTGGGTCCTGGTGAGTTTTCTGAACGCGTTTTATATTTTCTGTGGTGCAACTCAAATTAAGTTTATACATTATATTAGTATATTGGTTCTTCTCTGGGAAGAACAGATCCACAATGGATAATTCTGTAAATTATCACTGACTCTAGTTTCAAGGAATATGGAAAAAAGCCCATTTCTCTGGGTTTTGTCTACTTCCTGTCTTCTGGCTACCCAAGTCTTAGACTATGCAATCTGTTCTGTTAATGTGTTTCCAGTGAAACCTAAGGAGGTTTAAACTTTATTAAAAAAAAAAAAGCATGGAAATGAAATTTGGGTGTAATTTTTACTTTTTAGCCAAAGTAAGTAATGAATAAGCTCATGTGTTGCAGCTTTAAAAAAAAAACCCAAAACAATAAAAGAATCCCCCATAGCCTTCCTTTTCTGGAATGGTTATTGTAGATAACCTGTTGGTATGAGTTTTTTGTATCACTGTAGACTACATTTGTATAAGAAGTGGAAATTATCGGAGCATGTTGATGTATGTGTCTGCTCATATGGCAGAGGGATAAATCGCAGCTGATTAAGTGGCAGATGGTGTTTCAAAATCTGGCAGAGTTTTAAGGACTTCATATTGGGTTTGTTTTTGGTGTTTGTGCCAGTCAGGACACCTGGTGCTAATTTCTATCTGCCAAGAGACTGAAAAGTCTTCAGATGATGCTTCTACTTGCAGCAGTTTCTAGATCTTTTCAAGAGAGTTGGCAGTCTAAATTAGTTTCCCGAGAATCAGTGTGTATTTGTTGAATTGAAAGCTACTTGTAATTAATTACTCACTGAAAAGACCTTTTGGAAAGATACTGAAGATCACCGGAAAGCCCTGTGTTCCCTGAGTGAATAGCAGATGTCTTTCTGAGAGAGGTGCTGTAGCCAAGCAGATGTTGTGAATTTGAGTCTGAAATTACTGGACAAATCAGTTCTGACCTGTAACTCTGGTACTGTGGCAGTATTTTTTTTTTAATGTCCTGTAGTCATAACATGCCTTTAATGCTTTTGTCTTTTACTCTCTTGGGTGTCAAATGTCTGCATATTAATTGTGGCAGAGTTCTTCGATATCTTCTGTTAAGAGTCAGGGCTTCTGTCAGACTTTGCCCAAAGTGCTTGTTCTGTTTTTTGCTTTTATTGATACTTGGCTGAACTAATGTTAATTTATGTAAAGCCTGACACTGAGTTTCAGGAGCTCAGACATAGTCTGTTGTATAAGCATGTAGGGGATGATTCAGCTAGCAACGAAATGTCTTGATCAGCTCAATTGAGGAAACTCCTAATAAGCAATAAAATCCATTTCTGGACTAGAAACTAGAAAAGTAAATGTCTCAAATTACAACTTTATTTCCCCCTACATTTAATGTGCACATTCTTTCTATTTTCCATGCAGAAAAGCAGTGTTTCCTCCCCTTTTTACTGGTTTAGTAGAATTTTGCTTGTGATTCATCTTTTCTGACCTAATAAAGCAGTAGCTACATAACTTTGAAGGGTTGGATTGGATGCCTTAAAAACACAGCCATAAGTTCCAAATTGGCTGTAATATTTAGCAATATTTTAGTAAATGCTCTTTACTCATACTTTTGCCAGTAAAATGGCTATATTTCAGTGTTAGTCTTAACAAACCTGAACTGCTTACTGTACTGAGTCAGTTTCCAAAACTGGAGATGTTAGACATTCTACTTAATACATTTCTAATTTGTACAGAGCATAGTATAATTTCCCATTTATGAATGCCGAGCTTTCTGGTGGAGTATTTTGCATTTTTGACAAGTTTTTTTTCCATCCTTACAGTTGCAGATAGTTCTTACAGAATAAAAATACTGTGTGACTGCTTGGATATTCTGCAGTACAATGTCTAACATTTTAAGAAAAGACAAATGATCTTTTTTGAAATGAACTGAAATAATGCCAACCAGTACCATGTAGAATGAGGCCCACTATCTTCTTTTTTTTTTTTCCTTTTGGCTTTGATATTATAGTGAAGCTTTGTTCTACTGACTGCAGCTAGTATGAAGCTTTTGTTCTTTTATTTCAATGCCATAGTTAGGTCTACAGTTTTTAGCCTTAGCCAGTGAGAAGTTCCAACCCCACTTCTATTTCCTGCCCATATGCCCAGGACTAACTCGTTGCAGTTGGACTCTGATAGCTGATTACAATATTAAGGTGTTAACTAAGTGTCTAGCTCAGTTGTTTATGCTGCCCTTCACATTTCGTCAAGGATGAAAAAATGGCAGGCTTTTCTAGATAATCTGTCCCCTTAATGTTGGTGCTGTTTCTCCATTTTCCATTAATTTACAGCAATGAAGTACAGCCAGAATCTGCTTGACAAAGCAACCCCCAACATACTGTCAGTGTGCCTGTAAAACTGGACAGATTTGCCTGTTTGCAACTGTTCATTTCTTGTTTGTGTTAAAACATTCACGAGGCTTCTTTTTCTGAATTCTCTATTTTTCATGAGTGATGTTCAGTGCATCAAACAAATTTTACAAGTTCTGTGGTATATTTCTTCAGCACTGGCTTTAAAGCTAAGGCAGAATTAACTTATTGGGAATAATATGTTTTATTATACTTCTCTTAACTTGCTAACTTCAAGTAAGGATGTTCATGTGCACTTACTGTAATGTTTTAATGTAAATATGAATAAAAATATTGCCTCTTACGAGATGGAATTTTGAACTAGATGCAAAACTGCCTCTAAAAATGCACAAAGTTAGTGTTGTTTCCTTTTTTCTTCAGCCCTCCCTGTAGAAAAAGCTGGCTGTGTCTAATCCCTCTGTAGTCTATTACAGTGCAGTGTGTGTGGATGCAGTGGGCATTCACATCTCAGGTCTCTGATATTGACCAAACGTTAACAACACAGCAATCTCTGAATCTATGTAAGCCAAGCAAAAGCAAATATCCTGTTTGGCAGTTCCAAAGGTAAAGCAATCATTTTGGGAATAAAGCATGTGAATATTTGGCTTATCCTGTTGTTCCATGACCCTGAAAGGAATCTGTGGTGTATTACAGATAAGAAGTTACACTTACATGTGTGGCATAAGACCACTGTCAGGACAACAGTAAGGACAACTGATGGATACACCTGTAAAGTGTTATTAAATATGAACAGTGTGATTTTTGTTGTATCTTTTAGCACTGTGATGGAGTATGCAGAATAGAATCGGTTTCTAAAGGCTGTAGAAGCCATGAAAACCAAAGAAGCTCTGTCAAAAAATGGTACATGCTACATCATGGTATTCTGTTTTCTTATTACTTTAATAAAGAAAGGATGTTTGTTTTAGTTCAACATTTTGTGAGAAAATAACACTGGGAGAGGGAAGGAGGCTTATTGCAAAACTGAGTAATAGTGCTGATCAAGCTCAAATGGAAAAATGAGGTATAAATATAACAGTCCATGTAGTTGCCCCTTGGAACAGATTGTTAAAGGTGGGGTCTGGCTCTTCACTCAACCCCTCATACTGGGATAAGATGCTTTTGCTAACAAAATACTCTGGTTCATACAAAAGTTGGAGGCATACTTTAAGGTTCAGTTTACACACCTTTCAGGCACTTAGTCATCCCTCTTGAAACTTGAGAGGAAGCAGTTCTTGTGTTGTAAATTCTTTGATAGAATAGGTTGCTCTCAAAATACTTGCACTTTCCACATCTGAAAAACAAGGATTAATGTATATCACACTCTAATTTTGCTTTGACAACAACAAAAAAAGACTTAATGTTTTAAAATTATATGTTATACTGTGCCAAAATGTATATTTTCTTTAAAAATTGGGAAGACTATTCTGCGATCTGATGCACGTTGTTAGGAATACCAAATTCTTTCAGTTGACTGTCTGTAATATTCAGCAATGTATGGTAAATTACCCCAACTGATGAGGGATATCTGCTCAAGTAATTTATTTAGGGCTCTGTTTCTCCTTTCATATCTGATCAGAAGATCTTTTGGGGTTTTTTATTGATTGAGGGGTGGTGTATATTTGCTTTTAAGACCTTTTGCAAGTGTAGAAGAAACTGTACAGGCAGTGGTTGGAGACTTGAAAAGGCCTTGGTACGCATGTGAACATAATATGCTGTGGCAGCCAATAGGTCCAGGTCTTCCACTTCTCATTAGGAATTTCAGTATAGATGTATTGGATAGACTGGATTCTCAGTCTCTGCTGTTAAGAGCTTCACCATGTGTAAATAAGTTGGGTTCATCTGTTTTTCTGTCTCTGTCCATATCTCCAAAAGAAAAGCCAGGAAATCCTGCAAAAGAACTTGGAACAGTTTTGCATACTCTGGGGTGACACAGGTACAAGATTAGATTCTGTATTCATTTAATGTAGTTAATGTCTTGCACGCTGGAAATTCTCTGAGTTGAACAATGTAAATTAGTAATTTCCCTTTATCCCTTGAAAAGCAACAGAGATCAGGCTTAAACCTCTTTTTGCAGATATTTTACTGTGGCTAGACTATTTTGTTTCCTTTCTAGCTGCAATAAAAAGCTGGCGTTAGTCTTTTTTTAGATGTTTTTTACATTCATGTGAACTATGAGGACTATTTGAATGACTCAATTGTCTTGTGATCTAGCCTTAGAATACCTTCAGGCTAATGCTCTTAGATAGCAAAGCTAAGTAGTGTAGCTACGGCATGTGAACTAGCTGTGAAAGGTGGCATTTGTTTTGCCATTTCTATATAAATAAATGCATATAATCTAAATGTATGTGAATTGGAGTTTCTTAATAAACATATTAATTGGGGACATATAATGTTACTTATTTTCAAGAGTTAAGGGAATATCTACAAACCTGAAATAATCTTTGAAACACAATAGCTGTTGCCTTCTTTGCCAGATTTTGCCACTGTTACTAAATAAAGTATAGTACAACAACTGGATCTAAGGATTTAATTTCTTGGTTGAGAACTAGAATGCTCCAGAAGTCTTCAAAGTGAAATGGCTGGTGCTGATGTTCAGAGAATGCCACCTTAAACTCTGAAGTAATCTGTTTTAAGTAGGGTTTTTTTGTTTGATTGTTTTTTATTTTTGAACAAATAGTGTTTTCCTGACATAGTATGTTTGTTAGAATAGGCAATAGGATGTAAAACACCAGAGGTACATGACAACACAGTCTTAATGTATTCCAGATTTGGTCCCTTCAGCTAAGTCAGTGTATTTGCATTCGTGTTTCTTGTGTTCTTCTCAAACTTGATCTTCTGAAAGTTAACAATTTGGGAAAGTTGTCTGTTGTACTGTGCCAACAATCAGTACTGTTCCCTGTGCCTTCAACATGTTTTTACAAAAAACCAAGGAATCCCAAAACCTCAAAGCTTCCTATGGAGTAATATATGAGCCATCTAATTCAAGTAGTAGTAGTAGTATTCTGTGGGCAGTTTCTCAAATTGATAGACTGAAAATGTTGGGATTATATTTAAAATCCCAGCAATGAGGATTTGGTGGGAGTTCTGTCAGTTTTCCTATCAGGTCAGATGATCATTCACTAAGACCTTTTGTAGCCCAACCAAAATGGTTTTCACACTACAAGATCTGTTCTTTCTGTTAATGCTTTTAAGTAAGGACCTGTTTTCTGGATTACAAGTTAGATATTTCAGAGATGTTTATTATTATTTAGTTCCAAACTTCTGTGAGAAACTTGCTCTCCAGCTCTATCCATACTCCAAACAACTGGTGATGCAGAAGTATGCAGGCTTTCTAGAGCAGGAATATTTGTAGTTTATTTCTGTGGTGTTTATTCTGTTGTGGGGAAGAATGTCTGTGGTGCTCTGCCCTGGTATTTATTTTGATGTTTCACAATAACAAGCCACACAGGAGAACAACAAAGAGCTTCAGTTTTCTCACACTTGTCTAAATATTGGGTAGGCCAGCCTCTGTGTGAGTAGAGAGAGCAGCTGAAAGGTATATCTACAGTTTGCATCGGCTCAGTCATCAGATAGAGAAAATTCTCATGTTGGGAACTGGAGTTCATTGGACCCTGTTAGGGGTTTAAGTGGACATAATGCTTGAAAGGTCATTGAATTGTCTCAGAAATGTGAAACTCATGGTTTTGTGTCAAACATGGTTAAATAACTTGTACATCTGCCTTTTTTGTCTGCATGTTTCAGGCAATGGAGAGCATACAAAGCCCACAGAGCTAAGCAAAAGACAGTGAGTTATGTTGAATGTGCTTTGTGCTCTCCATATAAACCACTAGCATGTCTTAGGGCATATACTTGCCTAAATTGACCTTATTTGCAATGTTGCTTTTTATTAGAGGCTCTCTGGGTATTGTTGTGAGGCCATGGATGAAATACACGTGCATGGTGAATATAAATGAGTATTGTGTAAATAAATAATTATTAGATCTGTAGGCTATGGCTCTAGTTTAAGAATTTATTTTTCCTCTGTTGATTGAGGCTTGATCTCACAAGAACTTAAGCATACACCTAGCCTGTTTCTGAACTGCAGAAGTCCCTAGCAGGTTGCGAGGTGGTTGTGAGGTTTTTTCACATCTGGCTGGGTCATTGAAACTTCAAATTTTAGGGCATGTTACCCTAACAGAAGGGGAGGAGGGGTGGCCCTTTATATTAGGGAGGCTTTTGATGCCATAGATATTAAAACTAGTGACGATGGAGTTGAATGTTTATGGGTAAGAATTAAGGGGAAGGCCAACAAGGCCAACATCCTATTGGGAGTCTGTTATCGTCCACCCAACCAGGAAGAAGGGGTGGACAGCCTATTCTATAAGCAATTGGAGAATGTTTCAGGAGCACC
>WEKY01031110.1:0-111758 GCA_013390045.1 Picathartes gymnocephalus
AAGAAGCAATGAAAAGGAAATGCTTCATCTCCACTTAAAACACCATCAAGGATGAAATTCACTCCTGGGAGAAGGGCCAGCACTGAGCTTTGGGTATTGCTTAATTTAGGCATTCAGTGGTACTGAAGTGGTGTTTATACCCTTCAACAGGTTTTTCCCTTGGATGAGATTAATCTGAAGAATGTAAATTCTGTATTTAATGATAAGAAATGCGTTATTAAATAGCAATATGCTAACATCGTGCCAGTGTAACTCCTTTTGGTGGTTCTCCTTTGGAATTTGCCAAGCCTTAGTGAATTAATACCAACCATTTTAGTAAGCAGCCGTGAGAAAAACGAAAGCACAGCCACCCAGAGAGCTGCAGTGACATTGGTGTAATAGCAGGTATATTGGTAAATATTCCTCCATGTCCAAGTCCTTACTTGAAATGACAAAGACTTATTTTGTGAGCCACATCACTTTAACCTGTTTGAATAGAGCATTTTCATGTATCCACCCAGCCCTAGCCATGATCTGCAGCACGTTGGTACAACTGCTTGCACTGAATCTCTTCTAGAACCTGACAGAGCTGGGCACCCTGCCCTGGGGAGGTGCTCAAGGGCTGTCACAGGGTAGGATTTGTGGTGTTGTGTGCATGGCAGAGGGACTCTCACCTGGGGATTCTGGCAGATGAATCTGTGTGCCAGGTCTCTGCATTTCTTTCACCGCACATACTGCTGCAATAACTCTTGTGTCAAATACCATGGACTTGCCTTGTGTTTGTGTTTAAAGAAAAATTGTATGTTAAAAACTCTGTAAAACAAACATTTAAGGTGTCAGAGCATTTCTGTTGTGAAGCTGAATCTTTGTTATGCTGAATGCTAAACATTCACATATCCAAGCCTTATGTAATAGATGTCTGAATAATAATAAAACTGCATAAACTGACCTTCGTTCTCTGGCACCACTTCTCCTTTGAAGTCTGCATGACCAAATTCAAGACAATTATGTCATCCTTCATAACAGCCAAACAAAAGTTTGGCCAAATAATTTTTTTTTTCTCCATCTGACAGCACTGTGTTTGATTTTTGTAATGTGTGTCAATGTAGCTGTTGTTATTTACTGGGTGTTACAAGTGACAGTAAAAATCCCCTTGTTTTGGAGTAATGACCAGCCCTGTTAACATCTGGATTTCATTTGTTTTACCTCAGTGCCCACTGCTGCTATACTCAGTTCCATTGAATAGTACACTGCAAGGTGAGTATGGCCTGAGAACACATGCACACCGGTAATTTGCAGAACATGGTGGTACAGTATGTGCCCGTATGTGACAAAAGCAAAAACAGAGCCCTGGACAGAGAAAGGGAAACTGGCACTAACGCTTTCCCCTCTGGTCAAATCTACCAGTGCCACACTTCAGTAAAATTCTCTGAGGACAACACTGTCTCTGTCAGTTAAGGGCTGTCAGCAGAGAACTCAGATTGCACATTACTGGGCCTCAGACCTCGGGTGGTAGACTGTCACCTCAGTCTTTGAGGCTCTATATCACCAAGTGCTTAAAAAATCAAGAGTTTATTTTCCCTTACCCCCTGATTCAAGTGATCCTTGCCCAGGTCCATGTTTAGTGTTGTGACTTTTTTTGCTTTCAAAATGAATTACAAATTGGGATGAAATATTTTCAGTCTACGTTTGTCGTATAAACTGGATTTCTGCAGAAACTTTGTATAGGTTCTTACCTATTGCTCTGACTGCAATGTTTACATCTAACCGTGTGTTCACATGTGGAACAACTCCTTCCAGTGACGTCTTTTCCCATCCAGCTCTATGTAAAGAGCAGCACACCATCTAGGTTTTGTTTATAGCTGGTTTAAGTTATTTTGTCTTGATTCACTACAGCACTTGGGGCTTCATCATGTAACATCATGGGTGCCCGTGTGCACGTCCATGCACGCTTCTAAATTTGTGCTGGTATATGAATACTTCCACAATGAATACGCAAAATGTATGTGTTGCAACTCTTCTAATATGGTCCAAAGTTTCACTGCTGAACCATGTTAGAATTATGACTGAAGACAATAAAAATATGAAAAACTGAAGTCAAGCAAGCTGTGGATGCAGTCCTGACGTACAATTTTGTGTCCAANTGTGTCCAATTGCAATTAGCTCTCAGTTTAATTCCTAAATGAGTTTCCAAGGCTTTGTTGGTGTAAATCATGATGCTGGTGATCTTTTCTTTATTTTACTTCAATTTGGTACCATGGTGAAGACAAACGTAATGTGTAGAGTTTATGAAACCAGACAGCTAGTAAATCAATATTATTTTGCTAGTAAATTACTAAGTCAGTGCAAGCTGCTTTTAACTCTTTCCCATGGGACAAATAGTTTGAACTAGCTGAAGCTTAAATCAACACTGTGGGCACTGAATTAGTCAATGATTCTAAAGAAGGCTTTGTTGGCATGAAGTTCTGCTTTGATCGTCATAGTATTTACAGCTTTTTAATTAGATACAGTTCAGAACAATGGCTTTTATCAAAGCAGTTTGGGAAGTGAACAACTGGACTTTGTTTAGGGCTTTAGATGACATTCTGTCTGTTAATATCATGTGGCTGGTTTTAATACAGTGATGAAGTTAGGATTATTTTAGGCATTGTCACTGCTTTGTCAAAAGAATCTAGCTAGTCTCAAAAAGAGTGGCATGTGTTGCTTTTTTAATATCACAAATTTAATTATTTCTCAACATGTTTTGGGCTTGCAGAGGACAAACTAATTTTGCACCCATAAATTTGAAAGAAGTGACTCTTTTGTTCATCTTGATTTATTTTCGTGTGCCAAGTGACTTGTTGGGAAGTACTGAGCTTTTTTTGTCAAGACTGAAGGCAGTTGGTTCCATTTTCAAAGTCAGACATTTCAGAGTTGGCTTCTGATATAAAGTAAACCCAACGTCAGTGTGAAAATTCCTTGGGGATCTTGGCAGAGCTGGGCTCTATCCTTTTTGGAATGGTAGATTGGCCTAAGAATGCTTTTAAAGCTTTACGGTAAGTAATTGTAAAATTTGTAAATTTATAAAAGCAAGAAAGTTAAGAAGCCACTGATGTTTTTAGACCAACTTCTGCAATTCAGTATTCAAATAGTGATGCTTATCGTCTAATAAGCAATTTTTTTTTTTTTTACAAGTTGACCACTGCAGTCAATGGGAATAAAAAATTGGCTGTAAATAGTTTTTTTTATTAAAGCTTTTATTAAATTTTCATGTTCTGTCATTTGTGATTCTTTTGGGGCAGAGTAAATATTGGTGAATATTCTCTACCACCTGAGAAAAATAAGTCACTGCCTCACTTTCATCCACAATCTGGCTTCCATAATGATGCCAAAAGCCATTACTTTATGTTAGTGGTATTTTTACGTGCAAACGATCATCATGGTGGTTTGAGAAACTGATGTTTTAATTTTTATGGGTGTAATGTAGGATTCTAAAAATCTTAGTTTCATTGTAACAGGCCCATCATGCATTTGAACATGATGCCTTGTCTGTGTGCTTGAGACTGTTTAGTTCCTACACAGTGTGTTGGACAGAGGAGTTGGGAATGACAGCGTGTTTGGGCACAGCAGTTCTTTGGCAGGAGGGACCACATCATATACACTGGATCTTTAAAGACTCTGCTTTTTCCCCATATAATTACTATATATTAGAATAGTAAATTTGAAATACGATAAAAAAGCAGAAAAATAACCTAATTGGTACTATTAATGCCAAGCAGTAAAACATATACCTAAAATTTTTTTTTTTTTCTTCTTTCTGTCTTCCCTTTTTCTCCTTTAGAACTCCAGAACAACTCGCTCAGATGAAGATAAGGATGATTCCTGGGATGCCTGGGGGGCCTGGAGTGATTGCTCACGGACCTGTGGAGGGGGAGCCTCCTACTCTTTGAGGAGATGCTTGAATGGCAGGTAAGCCACATGCTGATGTGTGGGGGGGTTCTTCTGCAGCTCTGGCACGTTTCCAATCCTCTTCTGGTTGCTTCTGTTTCTGAGACCAAGTGCTGTGTACAGATAGATTGAGTGTTATAAAATACTGTTTTTAATACATGTTTGTAATAGATAAATAGCTTAGGCTTTAACTCTGAACTTTAACATGTTATGAAATACAATTGTGGAATAGCAGGAATGATTTATTTAGTACAGTCAAATAGAGAGGGGAAGTCCCTTTCACTATAATACAAATCAAATGGTGAGTTACCTGTGTACAAATTAGCCTGCACTTGGACATGATTGCCGTAATGCTCAAGTGCCTGCTGCTCATAAAGATGTACTAAATGCTGATGTATCAAATGCTGCTTTCTGTTAGGGAAGGACAGGACAAGGGGCCATAGTCCCAAATTGCACCAAGGGAGATTTGGGTTGGACATTAGGAGGAATTTCTTCACAGAAAGGGTGATTAGACACAGGAAGGGGCTAGCCAGGGAGGTAGTGGAGTCACCATCCCTGGAAGTGTTGAAGGAAAGACTGGACCTGACACTCAGTGCCATGGTCTAAATTGACACAGTGTTTTTGGGTCACAGGTTGGACTCAATGATCTCAGATCTTTTCCAACCAAATTGATTCTCTGTTTCTTCCCTACCAGTTCTATCTATGCAGTTCTGTCCTGGCAGCCATATGTTTTAATGGATCAGTCTTAGTGTGGCTTGAAGAGAACAACATATGCAGTGAAAGCCTTTTACCTCAGTAGTAAAACTGGACTAATGTAGGACTTGTTGCTACAATCCTTAAAGCAGCTGTAATGCACTGGGCCTGTAGTCAGGCAAGAAGAGATCCCAGCCAGCTTTGAGGCATCCGTGCTGGCATCCATAATTGCTTGTTTTACTTGAATTATTCTTAAACTTTTTTAAAACTGATGATTGTGTTTAAGTTCTTATTTAGTTGAGATTTTTTAAGCTAAATATAGTGTCATCCAGGAAGTCACTTTTTCTTAAAGAAGGCTTGGAGTGTGATGTGCTGCTTGAGGGAAGACTGTATGAAATACAGAGCTAAACACTGATTAAAGCACTCCCTGTTTCTTTTAGTGAAAAATGCACAAAGATCTTGTAGAAAAGTAATAGTTCCAGCAAGAAGTCTTGATACTCTACCAATGTGTTAGGGACTGTGAAACAAGCTCAATAAATTCTAGCAGTATAAATTCCACTGTGGTTTTATTAATATTTTTAATGTGTTCCCCTGTGAAAAACATGTGTTTTCCATACCTTGACAAATGTATAGTTTAAAAGGTTTTTTCTCTGTTTGATTTTTGTAGTAATGTCTGGGAAACACCTAATTGTGAAACAAAGTTTTCATGTTTGTATATATCATAAACATTTTTAATTTGCATGTTGTGATGCAGTAAGTCTTGCAAAAGATTGGAAATGTGAGACTTGTAATACCTTCAGCTTTAACAGTTGTACCTTCAGCTGATCTGGTTGAATTCTTGCTTCAGGCATCCATTTTTTTTCCTTTTCAAATGGTATTTTTCAATCCCTCTCACACATTATTAAAAAAAAAATATTATCAACTTTCCTGCAAGAAGCAGAACATTTAGTCCAAGAGATGTAAATTACCAGCTATATGTTCACACATTCTTTAATGTAAGGCACATCTATTTGATATGAAGGGATTATTCCAAAACACTATTCCTGATTTTAGAGAAATCACTAATTATAATTTCTTGTCCAGTCATTTGAAATATGTTTTCAGTTCTTTCAAAGGCTTTATATTGACATTTTTAACATAGAAGAGTATTTTACACTGTGCAAAAGTGCTGGTTTGTTGTTGAGAAGTTTGGCAGAGTGTATCTTTAAAAAAAGTGTGAAACCCAACCTCCCCAGATTTATGAGACCACAATAAATAACCATGACTCTATTATATGCGTGTTATTTCAGCTACTAACAACAGACTGAGGATCTGAATTTTGTGGTTGTCAGGAGTCCCATGCATTGGGCACATTTGCATGCAGTTCATGAGAATTCTGTTTAATTTAAAATTAAGAATCAGATATTCTGATCTTCTCCTCTAGGTCACATCCCGTTTGTTAGAAATAACTTGGTTGCAATCAGCATCGATCAGGCTTAGAGATGCTTTTTTCACAAAATAAATGTGTTTTTCATAAGGTTTGCAGTAAATTGAGCTTACAGGGAAAGTCACACGTTCTTTGCTGAAAAGAGACAGCAGTGTAACAAGCTGAATCCCCAGATCCCCTTTGTATTAAATTTTGTATTTTCAGTCCAGATTATGGTAGGGCAGAGCAATAAAAGTCTAATTTTTGAGAGAATAAGTAGTTGTAAAACAGGCAAGGTTGTGTTTTGCTATTATACAGTGTAACCATTTTTACTCTATTTTTTAGGAACTGTGAAGGTCAGAATATTCGGTACAAAACCTGCAGTAGTAATGTGAGTCTGGCCTTTAATCCTGTTTTACTCATTCAAAAAATGTGTTAAAAGTTTAAGAAATGCTGCTTCTTATTTAAAACTTTATGGTGCATAATTTTCTTTCCATCATTATTACTGTTTTTAAATATTTCAGTCTGCATGACACCATGAGATCTCAAATTTAGACTTCCCAAATGGACATTTTCCTTTGAAATTATAGTGCCAATTGTGATTCAGAATGTTTTATATCACTTATTAGGAGAGTTACACATTTTGGAGGATTAACAAATCAGTTCTCATCTTAAACTAGCAAGTGGTTTTCCTGGGAGTGCTGTCTTTTCGATGAAGCATTAAACTGAGCTCTGGATCATTGTGATTGTTAGTAATATGGTGGCTCTCTTCATGTGAGAAAAGAGGTGGCTGGGTCCCTTGCAGGTCTTAAATAGGATAATTACTCCTTATATTCCCTCAGTTTGCCTAAACCCAGATCTTTATATGTCTGTATGCAAGCGCAGGCACATTTAGGTGCACTGGCACAGACGATTTCCATGAGTGAGTGTGTAGCTGCAGTTTTGACCATACACTTGCTGTTACTGTGATGAAATCACATTTTATTTTTATGGACGTGTTTTATGAAAACCATTCACATACAGCAAACTTCATGACTCATGTTCCACTGATTTGTGGAACATGAGTCGTGAAGTTATGCTTTGTGCTGTTTGGACAACTGCTGCCCTTCACCCCAGGTCTAGGCTGTCCAAGGTGAGCGGCTCAGGCAGGACTTTGTGGTACCACTGGTCTATATGACCTGTTTTCAAATGCAGTCATTCAGGGTGGGTTATGGTCTGCACTCCCCCCCTTGCATGGCTTGCCTTACAGTACAATGTGACAGTCATGTGGCCCATTCCAGAAAAGACAGCAGGTAGATAAGTAATGGATAATAATACTAAAAGGTGAGGCCTAAATTTCTTTTGGGTTGAATTATACCCAGGCAGGAGCAGGGGATACTCCGTCATTACCAATCCCATGATTGTTGCCAGCAGCAGGCAGCTGTGGAGTAGGATATGTTCTCCTTAAGATGCCTGACACTGGAAGTTGCCCAGTAAATGCATTGACTCAGTGCAGCTCCTAGGAGAACTGACCATTCCTGCTTTTCAGTTTGCCACACCTACAGTGTCTGCTGTGCCAGCTGGCTCCTGCCCTCCTTGAGAACAAGGCTTGCTCACACCTTGAGCTGCTCTACACTCCATTCCTCAGTGTTGGATGGATTTCCCACCACAGCAGCTCGCAGCCGAAGTTCCTGCTGGCAGAAGCAAGTGGAAGTGATAAATTAATCAGTCCCAGTGCATGCAGAAATCAGATTCTGGAGACAGACTCTGTCTCTTGCCCTTTCAGAAGAAAAAGCCCAGCAGCTCGGTGCATGATGGTCTGAGCTCATAAATAAAAATGCTACCTGCAAAAACCAGCATGATCTTAAAAGCTGTGTGATAACTTGCGGCCAGTCAGGATGTTTGCAGAGAACAAACTGCTCCTGAGTGCTCCGCTGCTTATCTGAACATCTGCTTGAATGCCTTGTGTACTGAACACACCTCTGGCTGCTGCATGCCCTACACTGCAGCTTCCTGCAGGGGTGCAAAGAGGTCACCTCAGTGCTCCTTGTTCTCCAGCACGAGGCCTGGGGAGCTGCCCAGTGCACAGAGAAGGGAAGATGGTGAGGTCAATCTGGGAATGTTTTCTGCTCTCATGCACAGGTCTATATGCTTTTAGTATATCTAAGGGCAGTGGTTCTGTGAATTTTAAGATTTATGCAGTAGAAATCTGATGGAAATGAAGAGACTTTATGCTTCACCATAGAGAAAATTAAGATGATTCCCATATCCTCTCTGAACTCCCAGAGAGTTTATCTGAAGTCACTGGAGCCTGTTTTTTAACTTTAGGACTTATTTTAAAGCGATAAGTGGCAGGCGCCTTGTATGTGAATCTATTTGAATTTATGATGATTCAAATGTTAATTTCCAGACAGGAAACTGCCTTTACTGTTCTGCTTTTGGGGCATGTCTGAAAGGAATCAGGTTTCCATTTCAGCTCAGATACAGTCAGAATCTCTCAGGAATGGTTTTTCCTAGATTATGGGTCAGATAATGAAGAACTCCTGAGAAAAATATATTTAATGAGATTTCCACTGTTAATACAGTTGATCTTTGAAATTGGCTTTGCTGAATTCAAACCCCATATTAGGTCTGAGTTAACCTTGAAACAGGACCTTAACACCTAATTTAAATCTGAGACTACTAGGCCAGCTTAGTTTCAAATTCTATAATTTTCCCAAAAGCATTATTTCTAATCAATGCTTCTCACTTTAGGAGTGAAACTGTAGTTTGAAAATTAAGAGTTTATACTAGCTTCTTTCCATATTAATAGGTATTACTAGTAACCACATGAGACATTTGGTATAAATACACAGTGTAAAGCTGTCTGCAAATGTAATTTTGCTACATGATACATTACACCACTAAGATCTATATTGGGGAGTACAAATGAAGCACAACTTAATATGTGTGTCATTCTAATGAAAAGAACAAGAATCATTTTACCAGAAAATTGGTTTCATGTGGATTTGTAATGGAATAGTAGTAAGTTCATTGAACTCAAGCATAGCTCCAGAATAATATTAGTGATATTTCAATCAAAAAATTAATTCAAAGTCTTAGCAACAAAATAATTGCTAAGATTAAGGTATATGTATAACCTGCTTATCTTTCTATCATAACTGAGATGCCAGGTGCATGGTTTCCTAAAACTGCATGTGTGCTTTTAGCATTCCATATAGAAACCTTAGAGAAATAAACTATCCATTGTATATTGTTCAATGAAATTTTCAGTCTTTCTTGCCCCCCTTTTTAAAAACTTCGATTTTTGTATATAGTGTTACATTCTAATGCTATGATGTGCACTATGTGGAAGTGTTTAAGTTAATCCTTTAGGGTCCTATTCACAGAACAAGTTATTTGGGCCATTTCCCCATAAATTTCACATTCTTGTGTGCCAAAAAGTCACTTATATTTTTGCCAGAGGGATTCTTCTACAGTCAGAAAAACCACTATTTTGTAAAAGATAGCCCCATGTTTAATTCCATCATAACCCTTTATTATATGCAGATAATGCTCACACTTGTTCAACACATTAATCTATAATTGTCCCAGCATCCACTTCACCATCTAATTTATCCCATTCAAAAAATCTTGGCTGTACTGTGTCGATTTTAGACTATAATATTTCACCTTGAATTGCATAGTTTTTCTCTAATCTGTTCATTTATTTACTTTATGTTTATAATGCTGATGCACCATAAGGCTCCCTTGGCTGGGGTGGTTTCCAGCTCAGGTATCTTTATTCTCCTTAGAAGTGGCCTGAAAATTGTGTAGGAAAAATATAGAACCTGAAGCTCATTTCAAAAAGAAAACAAAACAATGACTTCATCAGTTTTGGCTGGGTTTCAACAAAATGAGATTCAAAGAATAAAACTAGACAAAGGGCTAGACTTTCTTTGGTGTCATCATTTTTACTGGGAATTTTCTTGCCTTCTCTTTTGTGCTTTTTTCAGTGGAATATTTGTTGGCAAGAGTCACAGGGTCTGATGCAACCTTCATATTTTGTACATGAACATTGCCTACAAAGATACAGATTTCCCAGGTCAGCTTTGTTTTCAAAGGCTGAGGGTGCTCATTGCCAAAACTCAAAGATACATTTCATAAAAAGCCAGCCCTTGGATGCAGTAGTTTTTAATCATCTGTAACAAAAGAAAATGGGAATATGTGTATATGTATGTGTGTGTTTTTAATCTGCATGGTAGTCATGTCTAAAGCATCTTTTTCAGATCTGTCTAATATGTTCATAAGTCATGTCATAAATACATTTCATTCCACTGCAAGGTCTGGGTGTGATTATTTTTGCCAACATTTTCATGTATTAGACCTCATAGACATGTCTGCAGCTCCTTACGCAGTGTATGAACCTACAAATGGTCTGGCCATGGTTCAGTGGATTGAGTGTGAGACAAAAGCTATTGCTGAAATTAAGAAATTGGAGAAATTCTGAAATTAGTAGCAAAAAAACTTTAACAAATAAGAAAAAATGTGAAATATTGAGAGGAAAGAGGGAATGATGGAATTAAGTGATGTCTGAAATACATTAAAAATAAAGACACATAGAAACAGGATGAGGGTTGGGGCCCACGTATCATTGTCTGGTGACCTTGCCCACTTCCCAAACATGGTTCACCCTTGCCTACCACTCACATCTTTGCCCTGCCTTGTCCTTTTTATTTTTTAAACTCCCTTTCACTTTTCCAACCCACTCTGATGGAATTAAACTGATGTTTACAAGTCCTCTTGTTGTCTTGATTGCATTCATTCTGTGCTTAGTTGTCTTTCTATTTAAACCCCTTTCTTTACACAAATATTTATTGTTCCCTGAAGACTGGGATCTGGGACTTGGTTGACATCCAAATTCTGATATAATGCAAATGATAATAATTTCAGCTCTTTGATACCCCTCTGTGATGCTCTTTTTATGCTCTTGCTTTTGAACAGAGTTCAAATATAAAGCAGGTGGAGCTGGCATGTGAATTGAGCTGCCAGAATCACTTTGGTTCTTTGAAGATGCCAAAAGAGAATAGAAAGATGAGAATTCACTCGCTCTGAAGCAGCCAGGAGGCGAGTGGAAGGAAGGAGCTGCATTGTGTTGAATCAATGAGAAACACACAGTAACCAAGGATTGACATCCTGACTTTGTGGTGTTTGTGTCTTGGCATCGCGTCAACACCCAGAGATAATGGATTGTAACAACAGCCTGTCAGACCTCAGCTGAAGGCCATCACTCTGCCTGCTTTATAGATTACTCCTTAATTCTTTGTGATGAAAATGTAGCTGTGCATGGCTGAGTAACACTGCTCCCAAATACTGCTTCTAACTTTACCTGAATCTAACGTCCACTTATTATTTTGATCCTTAGCTGCTCCTGTGTTTGCATCAATGGAAAGGAACCATATGGTATCCATATGAACTCTGAAGTTCTCTCTGCTTTTTAGACTTGCTGTTGTGGAAAACGAGAGGTGACAGATAAGTCAGAGCTAAAATCCTGCTCTCATTTACACCAGTACAAACTTGGTGAATTTCTGAGGAGTGACACTGCAGTAAATATATGTGGCTTCTCACGGTATTTACTTGATACATGTAGAAGCTCTCACTTGAAGGATTTTGAAGTAAAACACTCCCTGTGTCTTATTCCATCATTATATAATTTCAAAAAATATAGCTCAAACTAGCATTGTCCCAGATTAATAATAATACAAAATGTGTTACTATCATTCTGAATTATTGTCACTGTAAGGTATAGCACTAGACAGAGCTGAAAAGTTTTGCTCTGAAAGTTCAGTGACTTGCTCAGTGCTCAGCTGCAAAAACTCCCTGTGTTGGTCAGTAGATAGAATACTGATTTTTAGAAGGTATTTTATGTAGATTACAACCAGTTCAGAGACAGTTCTAGGCTACTGTTTGCCACAGTGAAAAAAACCTCCAAACCGAGTGCAGTATTGTTGGGGGCATTGGGCTGAAATTCAGACCTTTCTCCTGTATATTCTACTCTCCAGTCCTGTATAATACACTTACTATTTAATCAGCTTTATTCAGGGAAGGTTCAGTTCACTGATAAGGTTGAAGCTGTGTTTGGGATCAGTATTGTTAACTAATACTTAGTAATAAGTTCCATGAGTTTGCCTGACACATCGCAATCTTTCAGTCTTCCATCCAATGAAAACAAAACGTTAAAATCAGCCTCACATCTGGCTTATATGTGCTGTTGGAATTCTTGGAAGAATATCCTTTCAATCTGGTGTATGGACTCTTTGACTCTGGACATACTTTCAAATGAAGTCTGTAGTGAGGAATTGTTTGACACAGTAACTCCTTTGCCAGTACTTTACCAAAGTTATTTTCAAATCAATCAGTATTCATCTCCATTCCTGTCACCATAGTTTAATATTAACATCATTGTTTGCGTGCAGTGCTTTATGTAGAAAAAAAAATTATCATGTTTTATTTCAAGCAGTTCTCATATTTGGTCTTTCAGCTGTGTATGCTGAGGCGCTGTGTGGGAAAATGTATGGAACTGTCTCATTAGAACTGGAAATACGTGATCGATTGTTACCAATAAGTTTATTTTATTCCGACAAAATAAGCTTTTCTGCTTTCATGAGGTGGAAGTGCTGTGTAATTAGACTAAAGGACTAAGCACTGAAAGTTCTGGTGTTTCCTCTTAAATCTTGTCCCTTTTCCAAGCAATACTGAACAATTAATTAGACAAATTTTATTTTCTTATTTATATGTAGCATTAATACGTCTTTCGTTACTCTACATATGAATTGATGAACGAGTATAGGGCCCTCAGAAATCCTTTAGTCGGAACAGCTACTGAAAAGAGAAATATTAAATATCAGACATCTCCTTGGAGTCACTTAAAATATATATATTCCTTTACATGCTAATTCTTACTATAGAACCAGACTTCTAACTGTACTACCTGTTGTCATAAAAATTAGCATTTTTAATCATCCTCTCATATCAGTTATGTTGTTATTGCTGGAAAATGCATCATACTCTGTGCTTGCACTCCAAACAATGGATTAAGCAACATAAATAGTTTTAATATACGCACTAAAACTTCATAGTATGGTATCTTTGTCAAAACAGACCAGTTCTTGAACCAAGCCTGCCTGAAGAGCTTTTGTGTTATTCATCAGATAAGTTTACTGCAAATGCAAAGTATTCCCTAATTTTTTTTAAAAAATTTTTTTTGGTTTGTTTTCAGGACTGCCCTTCAGATGTTGGTGACTTCAGAGCACAGCAGTGTTCGGCCTATAATGATGTCAAATACCAGGGACACTTCTATGAGTGGATCCCTGTGTATAACGATCCCACTGCACCATGTGCCCTGAAGTGTCAAGCTCTGGGAAAGAACTTGGTTGTGGAGCTTGCCCCAAAAGTGCTCGATGGCACTCGTTGCAATATTGAATCCTTGGATATGTGCATCAGTGGAATTTGCCAGGTATGTTCATGGTGTGAATCTAAATGGGGCATTTGTTGTGAGGCATTTTGCTCTTCAGTGGGCGCTTCGGGATTGTTTTTCATTTTATTTATCAGTTTAGATGTATCTGCAAGTGCTGTCAAATACCTTTTCAGGAAGACACACAACTTTCTGATTGCCTTAACCATGGATATTTTTATATATACATAAAAGGTATATAAAATTCATTCAGTCTTCTATTTATGCATGTAAAAATTAATGAACCTAGTTACTGTAGCTATAGCTTTCTAAACTTTAGTATATCTGTGAGAATGTGATGAAATTGCAGAGCTTTCCATTTAATTTTTATTCCTTTTCTGAGTCTCATATAATCTCTGTTAAGGAGAAAATTGAACATTTTATGGGATCCAGCCTGGAATGGCAGGTGTGAGTGTATAAGTCTGTCTTGTATGGGTGAGTGTTGTGGTTGCATGAACTGATTGTTTGAATCTTTTACTGGCAATCTACATTTTTAGATATATTTATTATTTATTAGAGTTATGCTATTGACTTTATACAGTTGGTGTAAAAGCAGAGAGTTATAATATTTGAGGCTTGCTAGCCTTGCCCATGTCTCATTAGCAAAGCAATATTGCAAACTTGTTTTATGAACAGAGCAGTTTATAGAGAATGGATATGTTATTGCAATTAGTTTTCTTTCTCTGCAAGTGGTTGTTGCTCTGTTAAATGTCTAAAATGTGTGTGATTCAAAAATGCAGGATATAGCCCAGTGAGAAAAATAGTTCCATTATAGAGGAAAATTTGACACATTTGGCAGAAGACTGGTGCATGGATTATAGCAACGTTAATATATGATCTGGACCTTGCTGTGGGTTTTATGTGACTTCTGTGTATGCTGCAATTCCAATGCCAGTCATGTCAACACACGGTGCATCTGCTGCCTCTGAAACAGAAGAATTCCTCCCAGAGAGGCTGCATTTGTCAATAGTACTTCACTGTGGGATCCAGCAGTGGTTTGTTACCCTCTATTTGAAAGAGGATATACCTTTAGAAGCTCTGGGAGCACTTGCCAAATAATAAATTTCTTTTGCCACGTTCTTAGTGATGCTTCCTATCCTAATAAGAAGGCTTTTACCCAGGAGGATGTCCCAGCCTTTTCTCAGAGCAGCCTTTGCTATCTGTGCCCATTGCAGCCTGAGTGTTGGGCTGGATCTAAGGCAGTTCTGGGCTTTTCAAGGGCTTGTGCTCAGGGTGCTGTGGGCTTGCCAGTGTCTCCCACAGTGACTTCAAGCACCTTCTTCCATATTTCATACATGGCATAAAATTCGCTTTGCCCAGAGTGGGTCCAGTTTGGTGAAGAACAGTTGGGAGGTATATTTAATGGGCTGCTTTCAATGTCTCTTCTTAGCATTTTGTAGTATTCCTTTGCATATATAATATAAAATGCTTGGAAACGTAAATAATCCATTTTTAGAGTAAATGAAGTAGTGGAGAAGAAATTAATCATTTCAGAAGCAGGAGCTAGAACTCTTACATTGTTGGTGAGAATAAATTTTTTTCCTCCAGCTCCCATTTTTATTTTTTTCATTATTTCTTCCAATTTCACAAAAATATTTTTCAGTGTGAGGTAACATCTTCAGGAAAAAAGCCTGGAACAAACATGTGTAGAATGTCTCCTGTGCTGTAACTTATTCAATTTTTAAAATTTATTGCTGAAACTCATAAACAGTTAAGTGTTTTCACTTTATTTTCTTGAAGTCACTGGCTATTCCTGAGGTGTTTTTTGCACGAATTGAAAATTTTTGCTTTTTAAAGTATATATTTGATAATTTAGTGTTGAATAATTTTATTGAGGTAAAAGTTTGAAGTAGAACTCAAATTAAATGAAGATTCATTTAAATAACCTTTTCCTCTTTGCAAACTCTTTTGGGGGCAGAGTGAAAGGTTTCTTACTTGTGAAAGGGGCTGTGGGAGGTGGGGGTTCCTCAGAAACCAACACAGAGCTTTGTGCTACTCCTGTTTGAGCAGGAAAAGAAAACAAATTGATGTCTAATCTTTCCCAGAAAAACATGGCTATTTAGTCAACTGCTCTTAAGAGAGCGACAACACAGTTGTGATTCTTCCCAGTTGTAGCTCCAAGATCTGTCTGCTGGATTCTGACATGTAATTGGCACAGCCAGGAAATTACTTGGCAAGTGTTTTTACAGCTAAATCGTATAAATGAGCACATCACACTGCTGCTGTGGGTATCTTCACTTCCACGCCTGGGAGCACCAAAGACTTGCTGTAAGGAGATTGGTGCTGGTTTTGCTCATTTATTGTCTCAAAGTTGACTCAACTTCCCCTCCTCCCCATCATGTGTTCTGGTTCCTGGTAAGGTGGGGCTGCATCACTAATTCTGCCTCTTGTTCACATTCTCACCTTGGAACCATATGAATTTACAAAGATGGTGAATTCTTGTTCTCCAGCTTCAATTCTGATCCTTTGCACTTCCCTTATCAAGCAGATCAAGGTAAATAAACTCTAGCAAAGAAAATTGTGAGATGACAAACCTGCACTCTGGATCAGAGGTGTGAGGCCTTACAGGAAGTGAAATCTAAAGATGGTGGAACAGGACAAGGTTTATTGGGAAAGTTAGTAAGATATTTTGGGGTTGCTTGAGGATTAACTCAGTCAAACCATTTGATCATGTTTCAGTCTTCAACTGCCCTGCTTCTGTTACCAACCTAAATATCTGGGGCTCTTGTGTTTAATGGGGACAGGTCAAAACATTGGGTCCAGGATTTTCACACTTCTGATGTTTTTTCTAGTCTCTGCACAACTCCCAAAACATTTTTTTCATATAATGTGTTCCTGCTGTGCCCATCTGGATGTGGGTGGAGACATTTAAAAACATCTGCATGTCAGACACATATGTGGGCAACATTCACCCAGTTACTCTGCCTGATTTGGGGCCCTGCCTCTCCTTGGGTTTTGTTTTTAATTTGTGCAGACCTGCTTTTTTCTACCAGAATGCAGAATGGGGTGTTACTTGTGCCAGCACCTGAAATGGTTACAGTGATAACTTTCCTAATATGGAGTAATATGTTTGGACAACAAATACACGCATCACCCAAAAAATCTGGAGTCCTAAGGAGCAGCCTGAGTAGTTCTGTCCTAGGCTGTCACAATTAGGTCAAAGATGATGTAAATCCTGCAGTGAACTTTCCATTTAGTGTCAGCAAGTTGCTTGTGTTCCAAAAAAGGCAGACACTGCAGTATGCTTTGTAGCATATGGCATAAATTTAGCTGACATCAGAACACATTCACATGTCAAGTGCAGCACCATCAACTTCTGCCATGCTAGGTCTCTTCTGTCACATGTAGGTATCACTCACCACCAAAGCACTCTTATGCTGGATGTAAATATCTGTCAGAGTTTTCATTGCAAACAGTTCCTGTAAGCTCTTGGAAGACCCTTGCATTTTTTTTTAATAAGCTTTTTTTGTGTTTTAAAATTAAAATTATAGCAGATGATTAATTTCTTCTGAATCACGGCTCCTTTTATCCTGAGAGTTGCTTTCTCAAACTGCTTGTTTTATGTACTTTCTCTTTTTTGGTTCCTGTAGATAAATTTTTTTGCCTGTAAATATGTTCAAGGACTACCCAAGATGCACAGGAGATTTGGTGTGCAGAGGCTTAGAAAGGAAAGTTTCCTTTCCATCCTATGTTACTGCAGACATATTTCTAACACATGTTAGTCTGAGCAGTTAATTCTTGAATAGCTGTTAAAAAAGCACTTTTTTTTCCCAAAATGAACATTCACAAGCTTTTTTTTTAATATTTAAAAATTAGAAAAAAATGTCTGTGTTGCCTTTTTCTCCATTTTAGACTTTGAGTGATTCATAGGAAGAACTGATTTTGAGGTAGCTCTGTGTCAAGCCAGCTGTTATACTAAACCTGGCATTTTTTCCTGGGTAACACTAATTAGCAAATGCACAGAGTAGAGTACATTTTGGAGCATGAAGGAACCCCTATGTAGCTGCCTGTACTCTGTCTACTGCACCAGAGCTGGCAGGCTGGAGCCTGCGCAGAAGACTGTGGCAGTTACTCATGGACATCCAACAAAACTTTTGGCTCTCAGAGCTACATATGAAAAACTTCATGTGACTGCACACATGTGACAGGGGCCATAAAACTGGGAGTGGGGAGCTCCAGCTGCAGCTCAGCTGGGAGATGTTGGTGGCTCTCCAGAAGTCCCACTGGAGGATGGGGCTGAGCTAAGCAGGGACCGCAGCGTCCTAGGTGACCTGTCAGTATCACCCTCCCTGGCCTCAGGGGGTTTATTTCTCATCTATGGAAGCTCTTGGCACTGTCCAGGCCAGCAGATCATGGAGCCACCCTTCCAGGGCTGCGCTTGCCCCCCTTCCAATGGCACTGCCCACCTCGGGGCAGTGGCTCTCTTGCTATGACATTGTTGGCATCGCAGTGGTGTGCTTTTATAAATAAATAATAATAACAGGATACTCTCAGACACTGAAAAGGTCTTTTGGAATCACTTGTTTTTATTTTGGGGCTTCCCACTGCTGCTAGAAACTGGTGTTTCTTTTCAGGTCTTATCTTATTCTCTCTCCTACTGTTTCTAATGGAGAATGCTCTCTATAGGGATTTCTTACTGTGGAAGTTTATCCTTTCTTGTCAGATGAGTAGTGGGTTTTTTCTGATCTCCAGTTTCTTATCTATACTTCTTTGGTCATAAGTGATTCTCTCTGCCAAGTTTTGTTTTGTTTTAGTGAGCTGAGTGCAAATGTGACTTTACTTCCCAGCCTAGCAAGGATCTAAATCAAATGAGCAGGGATAGCAGAAACACTCATGATTTGGGTGTCTTGAAGTAGAGCCTTAGTAACCTTCAAATCCCCCAGTGCTAGCTTCACCAAGCAAGGCAGATTTGCCTGAACCCAGCCAGAAAAGGAGCAAAGTAATTTGATTTCATTTACTGATTTCTTTTTCAAAAGCGTTCTCACAAACAAGAAGCTCACTGGGAGTTTGTGTCCTATCCTCTGATTGTGTGTGTGTTTTTTCAAATGGAAACCATGTGGGAAAGGGTACTTGCTCCTGCTGGGTGGTCCTATAATCTCTCAGCTCCTCTAGCATGTGACAGATCCTGTAGTAAGAGTTAAAGGTTTTGGAAACACTTTGTTTTATTTGATGGAAGTGGATTTACAGAGTTGTGGAACACTCTTTAGCCTTTTGCCTTCAGATATAAAATGTCAGCAGAAATATGTGGAAAGTCTTTTTAGGAGCCCTTTAGTATGCAGTGAATTTTATGCACTGTATTTTTTTATTTTCTGGGTTTTTTTATTGCTTTAGAGTCTTTTCCTCTGTATGGATGGCTCGGGAATTTGAACATCATGGAGTGTCTCCTTGTGCCATCATTCTGACTTATTTTATGCCTGCGTTCTGAGGTTTGCATTTTGACACACTTTGCCTTTACTGCCTGATTTCTTACCTGTGAGGAGCTGAAAATCCTAAAACAGAGGAAGTTTTTCCTCTCCCAGCACGGCTGCTGCCTTTTCAGCTTGGCTGCTGGGATTGCAAGTGTTTGCTGGGAGGAGATGGGCTGGGAAGTTCCCAGTTGGTCCCAGTATGTGCACAAGGTCCCCGGAGGGGATTTATTCTGTTAATTAGCACATGCTGAAGCCTGTGTCAGCTTGTCTGGGTGCTACTGTCCTGTGCTGCTTTGATTCCAGAGATGTGAGAGAACCCATGCCACAATCAGGCCTTTGTTAGCTCAGATATAACTGAAGAGTTATGAGACAGGACCATGTGAGAAGAAAATTGTGACTCAGACCAAGATAAATCCTCAGTGAGGACGAACCAGAGTTTGAAAGCAGTGCTTGAAAGCTTCCACACTACATTTTAAAGTAAATTAAAAAAAAAATAAAAAGAAAGAAGTAACTTGCTTAATTGGAGGGATGTTCTGGTATCTCTCCCTCTGCTTGTCAGAATCAATTACTTGTGGATGATGAGCATGAGAGAGAGAGACAGTGGGAGCTTTTTCCTTTATGTTCTCTCCGGGGACATATTTTATCTGTGTAGGAATACAGTGCAAGCTGAAGCAATCACAAAGTGAAGGATGTGAGCAGAGATTGCAAAGTTAGTGAATAGATGGACTATGAATGACAGAAGGTTTTACAGCAGGGCAAAGAGATATGGAAAATATTGACTAAGGGAGAGCAGGATTTTCACATGACAGTTTTTTAATTCATGTTTTTGTTACCATGAATTCCCATAGCCATATTTAAAATTAGTTATTTGTTGTGTGGATACAGTCAATCCTGATATCTGCCTGTGCTGCATTCTGTGCTAAGACAAGTAGAGCAGGGGATAATGCAGCAAACAGCTGACATTGATGCAATGAGATCTCTGTACTGTGATGGCACATGCAACTGTGCAATGAAACACAACCTTAATTTCTCTGAGTTTTGGCTTTTGTGAGTGTCTGTGTTTTTGGAAATAGACATCCCTTTTCTCTGAGCAAGACCCAGGGGATTTTAATTTTCCCTACTGAGTGATTCTAATAAACTGCAAAAGGGATTTGTCTTTTTGAGCATGTAAGGGTTTGTCCACTGTTTTCTTCCTTTACTAGTAAATGCTGAAATAAAACGTCTCCTTTCTAAGTGAGGTCACAAGATTAGGAAAAGGCATTTTTGTCAGAAGTAATTCAGAGGTTATCTTGCATTTTGTGCAATACTGATAACCTTTAGAAGTACGTAGATACTTTTATTCCATTTTTATCTTAGTTCTCGTCTCTTGTAAGGCTGAAAAAAATAATTTGGTTTATAGCAGTCCAAATAGTGCTATTCTGGTGGCTAGGAAGTCAGACCACTTCATTGGATATGTTTGGTGTAATAGTCTACTTTCACACTATGTATTGCAAATCTTGACACATTTTAAAGGCAATGGAAGGCACTGGCACCTGGAACACAAAGCCTTTGCCACCCTTCAGCTCCAGCAAGCACAGGATTCCCTTACTGAGGTACAGCTCCAACAGATCTACTGCTGGCCAATTCTAAAATAAAAACCACTGGACAACGTGTACTGGAATAATTACAGACTGTTCAGCCCTTGAGGGGAAGCATCTCCTGTACAGTAACTCTACCACATTCTTGTGTTGTGAGAAGTACAATTATCATCTCCATTTGTGCATTCTGCAGTGCAGTTCCTTGTTCAGCAAAAATAGAGCACTTCTTTGACATTTTAAGCATTATGGGGGCACTTCCCCATAAATGATTTGCTGGGGTTTCTGCTTCAGCTGAATTTCACTAAATACCATCTGTATGTTTGTGTTAAAATTCCACTTGCAGGCTGTTCCTGGAGTACACATTTTGTGTATCCTTTGAAATAGCCAGGCCAATGGAAGCACATGAATAGAAATGTATCCAGAGCAGCCTTCAGCTGGGTTTTCCTGACAGCTGGGGGCTTTGCTCAGCAGCTGTAGAAGGATGGTAATTATGTCATATTGAGATATTGTTGAATTGATTTTCTGTTTTCATTTTACTAAACCAAATCACATTAATAAAGGGCATTACTCCCTGGCACTGAGCTGCCAGTCCCTCAAGTAAACATAAAACACTACAAAACAGAAGCTTACCTTATCATTTTAATGGAATCACTGATAAATGAGAGTCTGTATCAATAATAAATTTATTAGTCAAAGTAGAAAATGATTTCGTATTTAACAGACACATTGCTGAATATTTAAATGGAGTGTCTGCTAAAGAGCTTAGTCTAAGACATGGTAGGTAGAAAAATAATGGCAGTAGTGCAGCTTCAGTTTTAATGTTTCATAGAATTTATGTATCTATCACAAATAAAAATAGCAGTGGTTTATTCTTTTGTGGCCGCTTCTATTAGGAGAACTCAGTATATTTGTTTTTTCTGGCTATACCTGGATCTTTGGCTCCAGAGGACCCTAGAAGGGGGAAAGCCCATTTTGAAAGAGAAATATTATATATATTATCTATATTGCTGCATATGGTTTCATGCTTTTGATAGTAATAATGACCCTTAACACTTACATGATGCTTGTTATGCAGAGATGTCTGGTTTTACTCATCTTTGAAACAAATATTTTTATTTTATAAAGTGTAGGTGTATCTTCAGCTTATTTATTTGAAGTATATAATCTTGAGTCATTGGCATTCCAGAAACATTTTTGAATAATTGAAATGTAACATTTTTGTAACTGACAACTCACTGCTGTAGAATGAGTTCTACAAAAAGGTGATGCTGTGCCTATTTTGGGAGTGCTGCAGCTGGAGGTGAGTGGCCAGCTGAGGTGGGAACAGTTCAGAAGGGCTAAAGCAATGGTCTAACAAGAAAATGTTGCAATTTTAAGACTTGATCCTGTATTGGACTCTGCACTAGCAATTCTAGTCCATGTTTGTATTTATATTTAGTGTTAGAAGTCTCTGAAAGGAGGGAGAGAGGGTGTGGGTGGGATTTGCCTTGTTTTTCACTATGATCCTTTTTTACCCAATTGGAATTTTAATTAAAATTCTGCCACCTTGCAGTCCTGTCCATTTTCTTATCAAGCTTAATTATAAACATCTTAACAAAGGAAGATCCTTGAATTTAACAGATTATTCTTGGACCTTCACAAATCAAAATTAACATGCTGCATTAATTTCTTTGTTTAAGTCCAATTCCTCAGCTGAAACACTAATTGAATATGACCTAAAGAAACAGCTTTATATGAGCTCCTGAGTGATTTTTGGATTCATATTTGCAAAAATATTTGTAATGTTCCATAGTCACTTTTAACATATCAGCAGTGATTTCATTCTTCTCTTTCATCTATATTACTATATTTTGTACCCTGACCTTTCACTCTTCCTTTGCCTTTCTGAACCTACACGAACTATTCTAAGCATGCTACAAAGTATTTAACACCCTTCAGGATTGTCTTTCACAACAGCGCTGCCATGCTAAGGTCTGTTGAAACGGATGAGTGGTTTTGTTCACTGCTTAAGCAGATGCTTTCTATCCAAGCTGCTTGTGAGAAAACAATATAATTTTTTTTTTTTTTTGTCCTTTGTAAGGAAAGACAAGAAATATATTTGGGTTCTGTCCAAAAATAGTAACAAATCAGACACCTATTTCTGAATATAACCTTGCTGTATCCAAATTCATAGATGCCTCTTCACAAAGTGCCCATTTCCTCAATACTCTTTTTATATTAAATTTCTACTTGTTGTTTGTTTTGTTACATATTGGTGAATTTTCTCCCTGTTGTTTGAGGAGCTCGCTTTCAACCTGGTCATTACAATACCTGCATCGTTTTTTGGGGTGATGATATTTATGATTACAGATTTCTTAAATTCACAGGGTCTCAATCCTTCCATTACACAGTTTGTGTTATCACTTGTTTCATTTATTCAGCCTCTGTTAAAATCACCTAATATTATTTCTGACTATGCCCTAAAAGCCTGCAGATGTTTTCCCAGTCTGCCTGTAATATTTATAGCTGATCCCTTTGCACTGTAAACAGCAAGCAATGTGGGGTAAATTAATCCTACAAAATGCCTTAATTGTGAAAATCATCTGCCTCTTTGGCTGGCTGATGTGGTGCGTGAGCAGAGGAGGGCTGTTGCCATTTATCATTTTCTTGTCCTTGTTGCTGCTTTATTTGTAAATGACCAAATGGAATGTCTTCAAAATGCTTCATCAAACACTATTTTCCCCCAGTAGTTATTGGTTAAAATATGAATACCTTAAATTCGTAATATTTGGTGTCACAATGACATATGTTTTTGAGACCTAGTTTCCAAGGCTATACCTTACACCTTCCTCTTCTTTTGGTGAGATCTGTGGCTGTTCAGCTTAGCTGAGAAATACCCTATCAGGGGTTTACAAAAGGATAAAAAAGGCTGGCTCTAGACTCTCAGGTTTGAAATATGTCCCATCCCAGTGTTCACTCATTAAGATTCCTTCTTGAATTAGCTCTAAATTTGAGGCTTGTCACTTAAAAACATGTGGAATTTTTGGGTGCTTCATGTTAAACAAGATCTGGAATTCTGTGTTCACTTAAAGTCAAAATTCTGATTATAATTTGAATTGTTTTCTAAATTGTGTTCCAGGATATCGTGGCTTGATATTCATATTTGTAACAGTTGATGTAAACATAATCTGGGAAGGAAATCTGCAGAGGGTGAATGCATCTAGCTGAACACACCACCTTTTCTGTCAGGGGAGCTGTAAACCTTTTCCCACATCCCAGTCCCTTGTAGCTAGCACTCCTGTTTTATTTCTGTGGCATTTGTGTATTATTAAAAAATAAGCAATAATACTATATGAAACAGTCCTCTAAAGTATGCTGCTATGCTGATTATCTTCTCTTGCGTTCCACGTAGGACACAATAATGCCTTGTGTTTGCACAGTTGTGTAATTTTTGTTAGATGCAATGAGAGTTTGTTTCCACAGGGGCTGTGTGTAAGAGCTCAGTCTGGATGTTTGTTATTGTCATGTTGGGCCCTAATGGGCTGGTCTCGCTCTGCTTGCTCAGTGCCCTCCTCCAACTAAAGACTTGCAGCGTCTGTAGCCTACAAATATGCAAGAGCTTAAACTAAGAAAAATACCACTTTTCTACAGAGGGTATCACAATGTGCAGCTTATTGTTTCCTTTGAAATTAATTGATGAGTGAATAAACAGTTTTTTTAATATTTAGAAAAGGAGATTACAGCATGAAATGAAGATGTGTTTGAGACATCTGCAGAGAGATTACACTTGCAGTGATACAAATTACCTGCATGTTCTAGCAGTATCTTTATGTGAATAAGGGCAGGAGAATCAGTAGAGAGCAGTAACTACTTCAAAAGTCTACCCGAGAGAAATACAGTCTCTCTCAACTACTGATATGGTCTCCACCACTGCACCATCTGCATGGCTCAGAAACTTTAGGAGATTCATTCATGCAACATTTCTGTCAGCTGGGGATCTGCAGTTAGGCCCCTTCCTTGAATTGGAATGGAAAAGCGCAGGAGTTTTCAAAGGTCAGAAAAGGAAGTCTGTTGTGGAGCTGAGGCAAATGTATTGAGCACTGTATTATTATATCCCATGAAATTTCATCTGCTTTCTGATTCACAGAGTGGCCCAGTCAGTTTCTGTTTCTTAAATGGTATTTTCATTCATTTCTCAATGTTAATTGTTTATAAAATGGGAAGATAGACTTGTTTATAGTAATTTGTTTATAACCCTTTTCTTTTTATAATTTTCTGGATGTCGATGATGAACCCAGAGCTAATGCTAAACAGAACTTCAAGTGCAAATACTTTAATCTGTAATCCATGCCTAAATTATAGTACAGTGTTCTCACATCACTTCTGTGTGGTAAATAAGTACCTGTTCTGAGATGGTCTGAGTTCACACGTGTATGAATTTGCTTTATTTTTACAACTAAGTTTTTGTTAAAACTGAAATGATTTACTGGTGGTGTTAAGCAGCTTATTTCTTTTTAAAATTAATTCCTTGCTGGGCTACATAGGAATAAGATCCCCTTCAGTTGCAGGAATAAAATAATTTCCTGCTGCTCATGTAGGTGCCTCTGGTAAATCTGAAGCCCTTAGGAAGGAGATGCCTTCACTGCAGCATCTCAACTGCAGTACTGTAAATTGTCCCCATTAGTGCCCTCCTCTAAAGGGAGTTCAGGCTGTAGAGAATTGGGAAAATAAGGGAAAGGGGCAGAAGGGGGAGGTGGGGCTGCTTTGTTTTCTTTTCCATAGACATGTGAAACTTTGAGATTGCATTTCTCCGTGTTTGGCAGAGGACGTGTGTAATTTGTGTGTCTGTGTGTGTGTGTTAACTCAGACTGGAGGACCCAGCCCTGCCTCTTACGGCGGACTCGATCCTCGCCGCTCCAAGGGGATCGTGTGTCAGTTTTGGCACAGCACAGATGCAGTGGATCTTGGCAGCTCAGGCTGCCCCTTCCAGGCATTTTTATGTAGGAAGAGGCGTGTGCTGGCCAGTTTCAGAATTCTAGCACTGCTTTTAACTGTGAGTTTCCAGAGGGTTTTCTATCCATTTGTCAGTTTGGATTTTTGTTAAATATATACACCCATGACAAATTAGCTGCCCTTTTTGGGGATATGTGAATATAAGAGGCATATAGGCTGAATTGAGAAAAGTTGAAGCTGGAGATCAGCTTTTTACCACATTGCTCAGAATTTGGTACTCCCTGCAAATTCTTCTATGAAATGGTGAAGAGTGAGATAGGTGAGGCCAGATGTTTATCTTCCATTCAGAAGAAAGGTGCTTTAAGTCAATTTTGTCTATTCTTTGTCTTTCCATTTTCACTCCCATCCTTCCTGTGGAGTAGATTGATATGAAGAAAAAGAAAAACCTGGAAAAATGTTTTCATTATAATTTGGAGGGGTTTCAGTTGACAGTTTTTTTAAAAAATTGCTTTTTGAATTTTTGGCAGTGTTTAAGATTGGGTGTTTTTATAATAATCGTTGGAAAGTTTTATAGAATGGGTCTTATATTCATAAACCAGAAAAAATCAAAAGGTGAGATGTGAATCGTCCAAGCTTTTTAAAAGCTGGTTAGTAACTGTGTATGTAAGTGACATTGATGTAAAGCAAATAGATCTACACAAGTGCCAGTTAAATTTTGAATGGCCACGACACTAGAAAATTAGCACTGCCCTCATCTCCCTATCTATGAAGCTGTAGTCTGAGTGCCCTTTAAATTTTTAACTTGGATTATTTAATTGCATTTATCCTTTCCCAGACATAATTAAACAGGTGATGAAAACCAAATTGTAAATTACATTGTTATGCCTTGTGTTGGAAAGAATAATGCTCAATGGTATTCATTCACATAAGCAGTGGGAAATGGATTCCTGCATTTCCTATGCTTGAATAGCTTAATATATCAGTTATTGTGGTTCATCATTGAAATCATAGAAATGACAGTATGCTATTAAAATCCTAAATGGCAAGATATGCTTTGATAGAATGAGGCCAAGTCATAAAATCAAAAGGATAACATAATAAATAAAATTCCAGAAACCTGAGCATGTCTACTACAGCTTTGCCCTCCTCCTGACTGTGGTGTTGCTGTTGGCAGGCAGTCGGCTGTGATCGACAACTTGGGAGCAATGCCAAGGAAGACAACTGTGGAGTCTGTGCAGGAGATGGCTCAACGTGCAGGCTCGTGAGGGGACAGGCTAAGGCACATGTCTCACCAGAAAAAAGTAGGTTGCAAATTGATTCTATGATGATTTGTCCTTGACTCTGTTTTCTGTTTGTATATTAACATGCATATTGCAGTGACCTTTTAACCATATACTTGTTTGCAGTTTTACAAAGCTACTTATTCTAAAGTCTGTGCTAGATTAGTCTCTTGAAATTCCGTGAGGGATACCACACATTAGGGTATAGCTAGGAAAGAATTTGAGATATGCATTTTTTTTAATAGAGCTACTCAATTCATTGTATCAGGAATAACCATCAAGATGCACAAGTTATTTTAGAGGGTATCCTCATGTTGCAGTATATGTGATGCTGCAGCAATTTTTTTAAATCATGGAAACATCTTATAGATGTTTTTATGGAAATAGTGGCCTGTGCTTGAAAGTACTTGGTTTTCAAATTAACTTTGATTTTTTTTTTTTTTTTTTTTTTTTTTTTTTTTTTTTTTTTTTTGGTGGTGCCTGAAGACAGCTGAACTTCAGGGGCAAGTTACTACTTGTATGATACAAAAAGCACAAAGTGAAAGGGACTAATACTTCCATCTCTTTCTTGTGCATTTGGCTCAAATTTCACCATTGTTTCTCCAAATAATTAACATCTTACTGGGGATAACTCTGTACGTCTCAGTATTATTGAAAATAAAAACTATAGAAGAGGAAGGGTATTGGAATTAGATACTTTACTGGAGTCTGAAGAGTCTGGCTATTTTGATATGGAGGCAAGATTTTCCATACAAAGACTCCCCTCTGGCACTGGTGCTCTCCACCCTCACAGATGATGCTCCCTGGAATCTCACAGCATGTCCCATGTGTTCATCATACGAATAGTTGCCTCACATGATTTTTTCTTTTTCTGAACTCACAGTGTGTATTTGTCATGAGCATTTGTCACATGGAGATGGGGCCTTTGGGGTTAATTACCTTCCTGCAAAGTCATCAGATAGAAGGGTGCTCTTAAAGTCAGTGCTCAAAGTTCAAATGCAACCAGGTTTTCTTTTTAATGAATGAAGCACCTGCCTCTGACAGCTGCCTGTATTTTAATACTGTTGTATTTCAGTCTGCAAAGATTTCACTTTTGCCCTGATTTTGAAAGAGCTTTGTATATTGAATCATGCTAAAATAATTTTACAGTATATATAACTATTTCCATGGGTTTTTTAATATCACTGTTCACAGTATGCTTCAGTTTGGGTGAGAGCAGTTTATTTGTTATCTTACTGATTATTGCTTTGCAGTGTGATGTCTTGTACTGCCCTGCAAGGGTGTTGGGTACCACTGTGCAGGTGCATAATTTCTGTAATCCAATACATGTGTGTAGCAAAGACAATCAAAATTAAAAAGTGACTGATTGTGTGGCGGCAACTTTTAAAGTCACAAGGTAATTTTGCACAAGTCCAAGAGCCTTTTTTACATATTAGATGGTCTGTCAGTGTTAGCCTTTGCCTTGCTTTGGCTAGAGGTCTTTTTAATGATTGGCAAGTGTAGTTCAGTAATACATAAAATTTTTCATCCTGAAAGGCTGAGAAAACGTCTTGAATGTTTACAATGACCTAAAAAAGTATCTTCATGGAGGGCCACTTTTTATTCATTTGCCATATCCAATGGTCAGAGCTTCTGGTCAGCGTAGAGCAAGCACCTGTAAAGCAACTGCTTTTGTAATGTCTCCAAGCTGTATTTGTTTTGTGTCTATATATAGATAGATACAGATATATAGGGATATATATGCACAAAATAACTCTTTCCCTTTCTGACGTGAAGGTCAGCTGGAATTGAAAGGAATTGCATTGTCTATTCCAGCTTTGCAGGAACAGATTCTCTTGGAGAAGGATGATTCCTGGGGACACCGTAGCTAGTTCAAAGGCAGTTCAAAGTGAAATAAAAAGTTTCACATTTAATTGCTGCTTAGGATGGAAGTACAGTAAGGACAAAGTGGTAAATGGGATCTGGTTTTGGAACTGTCATTTTGTGACAGAAAATGTTAATTTCACTTGTGATATTCTGGCTCAGGTAAGAGCTGACTACAGCTGACATCACTTGGTGGAAGGTCCCTCATTGCCTTGAAGATTATGAAGAATGCCCAAGGTTTATTGTTTCCCCTGTCATAATTCAGTGTCTCTTTAAGAGTCCTTTAAAATTAAAGACCAAGAAAGACTGTTCTGAGGAAAGATGTCAGTTTTGCCAAGTTTGGGGTTTATCTTGCACTGCAGTAGGCTGGATGATATGAATGAATTGCCATTGGCATAAGCAAAACAGTACACATGGTACTAAATTCAGAACTTGATGTTTTTCTTGGTATTGTCATGGTGCCAAAATCTTTTTTGGGTCAAATTATTCAACACTATGCAGTGAGTTCCATATAATCATCCTGTGTGTGAATGAAATGTGGAAATAAAGCCATCCTTTCTTTGTGGTAAAATATCAGTGAAGGGAGGCACATTATCTTCCAAAGAGTCATTTGGAAGCTTTCAGAACTAGTGTTGAGAAAATACTGACACATGACAGACATGTATTTAAGAGGGAGCCTAAGGCTGTGAGTAGGATATAAATTTTACTGTTCAGTGAAGCAAATTAAAGAACTGGAAGGAAAGTAAGAGCCAGAATTTTTAATATAAAAAAGAGGCATGAGGGAAAATAAAAGTGCATGGTTATCTTAGTCCTTATTTTAAAACAAAGAAATTTAGACATTGATAGCAAATGATTTCTTGTGAAGGACTAGTTTTGTTTTATTATATTTTTTATATGCTTTTACATTAAATTAATGCCTTTGATCAGAAAGTTAAACAGCACTGAAAGGGAGGTTACTGTTTTGCAAATATGAAATGAACAGTCATTTCAAAAGTTCTCTATTTTTTTCCACTAACACTTAATTGCCTTTGAAAGACAAAGTAAGTTAAACTTCTGTCAGCAAGCCAGATTCTAACATTCTGGTAAAATGATTAAAGGTTTGACTAATGATATTCAAACAAAAAGTGTAATAGGTTGTAAAATGTACCATCCCATTGGGAAAAGAGATATCATGGGCCTGATGTTTCTAGTACTATATGCATGGAACTCACATTAACTCTACTGCACTTTGTGCACATGGAAAAATTGTAGGATTGGGCCCTCATATCTCCTTTCTGCACCATTGTTGGCAAGAAATGGTAGGAAAGTGTTCTGGTTCTGATACCAACAAAGAAGAAAATTTACTGGTTCAGTGGGGGATAAAGTTGAAGGCATGGACTTGTCCTAATCTGGTGTTATTTGATTCCCAAAATGCAAGATACTTGCAAGTTTTACCTTTCTTAATGTTTTGCTAAAGAGCTTCTTATAAAAACGTTCACTGGTGATGGCTTTTTAACTGTTTGAATTTTCTTTTGCCATGTGCTCTATTTCCTGTGCCACTTGTGTAATATACCATTGGTCACTTCTCACGTGTTTATATGTCATCATCCCCAAGCATGCTTAACCTAATTTCACTTTGGTCATTTATCTAAACAGAGGCCTTTGGCACAACTCCCTCTTCTGTGTCCTCAGCCAGCTCAACTTTGTGACAACTTCCTGCCTCACATTTTTTTCACTCTTTGAAATCAAGATACATGGAGCTAGCAACCCCAATTGTCAAGGTTGCCTGATGCTTTGCTTTATACGAAGGATTATTTGCCAAAATTCGACAGTTGTTCCAGAAACTTCTCATGCCAGGTGCTATGTGTTTTGGAGAAAATTCAGCCAAAACAACTCAGCATATTCCAAGGACACGGGAGAAAAACATGTTGTTTCCCACTGTCAAAACATTCTTGAAACCTTTTCTTTAGTATGTCTTAACATCCCCCTATTGTTGGACTTGATCACAGATCAGGGATGTGAAATTTGGCAGGCAGTGGTCTTCTGGTCATGGATAAGTCTTTTGCAATGTCTGGGAAGATCAACACATATTTTACTACAACATTTACAAAAAAAACCCCAACCTTTTCTTTCAGTTTCTGTGGAATCTTCTTGGATGTTAACAGGTGAAATTTCTGAAAACGTACCCTTTTAAGTGTTCTCTGGCTTGTTACAAGTCCTGACTGCAAACAGATCATATGTGTGCAGCCTCCTTAGAATACATTAACGTGTTGCTTTTCCAGAAATAAGCTATTAATATTTTTCCTTGAGGTTGCTCTTGCTTTCTGCTTTACTGCAGTGTGGACCAGGTGCCATGGGAGCAACTCTGTGATGCCTCCTACCTTGTATTCAGGCATTCAGAAGAGATTTTGTGGAGAGTTTCCAATCTCCTGAGCTTCAGACTTATGATAGGGAGTGATGAGATCACATGAGGAGAGGGAAAGATGAGCTGAAGAGAAAAACTTGTTCATGCAGTGAAGGAAAGGCAGATGTGAGAAGGTGGGTGGAGGATGTAGGACTGGCTGTACAGACAAGAAAAAGAGGAAGAGAAGACTTAGATTAGATAAGGAATCTGGGTGGGAGATGGAGTCAAAAACACTTGGAGAGGAAGGGGAAAAATCAACTCTGTGTAGAGCCAGAAAAGGGAATTGGGACTGGTTTGGCAGGAAAGCTGTGTGTGGGGAGGGATAGAATGCCAATGCATTAGTGTTCCAGCATGGATAAGGAGCATGTATTTTGAAGCAAATTTCATCATGGCCCTAACATACTGTTCATAAATTCACATCACAGAGTGGTCTTGCAGAGCATAAATTGGAATTTTTTGGATGAAGCTAAACCAGAAGATGTGTCCCAGAAAAGCACCTGATGTTCTCCAGCAGCTGCAGAATATACAGTCCATGGGATCAGACTAGAATTAGTCCCAACGAGGCACCTGCAATTTTGTAGTGTGGATGCTGGGTCTTCAGCACCAACAGTTTCAGTCTAGACATCCCTTTAGATTGATTGGTTTACTTGGGGCTGTTATAGGTACTTTCAGAGTCTCTTTTGTCTTGAAGAAATTTCTGTGTAAAAACATTGGCTATTTCATTACTTATTTTGCACTGCATTTCTTTAAGATCCACTCTCTCGAGGGGCTGCTTACTGTATGTCTGTTATGTTTTCTCCAGTGCATGTATTTGGCTTTGCCCAGATTGCTTTCATTAGGCAGGTCAGCACAAAGCCCAGCAGCAGTGCCTTCTGAAATTATGCCTGATGCCAGAGAGGATGAGGGAAGCCACTGCAATAAGATCCCAAATATTTTGAGATTTTTAGTTCCTGTGTGCTGTATTTGTTCCTGGATTATTGTTTGTACTTTGAGAGTACAAAGGTGTTTGATCAGAACCAGGGAACCAGCAAATAAGTTCTGAGCAAATACATAGAAAGAAACATTTTTTATAGACCTGAAATAAACTCTCTGACCTGCTATAAGAGGAGAGAGGGAAAAATCCCAACTGGCCCATATGTGAAACAGTAAATGGGTCCACCATGGCCCACATGGAAAAATAAATAAAACCTGCTGAATTGGATTGAGCTTAGGAATGTGGCTCCTTTATTTTGATCCTGGGGATTAGCTCCCAGTCTTACCATAGCAGGGAGTCTGATCTTGCTCTCATTGAGATCCAAAATCTAAATCCACATTAACACCATAGAAACAGGATAAAACCTTGCCATCTAAAGTAAAAGCAATCCGGGAGCTTTTTCAGCAAGTGCTGTGTGTAGTGTGCACACACTTGCTGGGTTTCTGGGTGAGAGTGGAGGGACACGGCTCACATGCTTCTGGGAATCCCTGTCCTGGAAGCAGTGTTAGAAATAGAGACAATATTACACCTGTTTCTCAGCTTTTAAGGTGAGCCTTAATCTGAGCTCAGATGTTAGAGTCTAGTGTTTCTGTGTGTTCCAGATGATTTTGTGCTAATTTGTTTTCAGCTTTAGATAAAGCTCGGCAATTAACTTTCAAAGAGGCAGAAATACTATGAGGGGGAAGAAAAGGTAATCAAGAATTGTCAGTATAGGTTTCAGGGTAGTAATTTCCCCTTATGTTTTCATAAGTGTTAGCTGCTTTTAGCAATGCGGATCATACTGATTTAATGGGAAATGTACAGCATAACCATTTTAAATGGGTTTACAGAGCCTTGTGTTTCTTTAAGAATGTGAATTACACTCAGCTGAGAACCAGAGACCTTTGGAATATATAGTTTTGGAGCCAGACCTGAACAACCATAACTGTAGTTTCAAAGCTGTCCCTAGGAGAAAGAGGAGTCCCTTATGGTCAGTTCTGTCCCATTTTTTCCAGATCCTCATCTCTGTTCACAAGTCCAAAAATCCCACATTCATTTTTTCCGATAATGTACTTCATCTCTAGGAAAGACTGCCCTAGGTCATAATTATCTCAGTCAAGTTACAAAAATCTGCTGTCAGACTTCTTGACAGGTCTGTGGGCTGCAGAGGTTGACTGCTGCTGTGGCGGTGAGCTTAGTCATCTCTAATGCAAATAAAACACTTTCTGGTAATATTGTCTCTGCTGCAGAGAAACACCAAATTTAGCACCCCCATGAGGCTTTTGGACCATATCAGAGAGTGCTTCGGTGAGGGTGGAATGTCTGTAGTACTGCTGGAGGAATGTGAGGCATCCTGAGAAGGGATCTGCAGGGTCCGCCTGTGGGGAGGTGCAGGAAGCACAGCAGGACGAGCCTGGTTGTTCTCCAGAGGAGCAGCCCCTGCACGTGTGAGCACATCTGCAAACCCGGCCTGTGTCCGTGGTTCCACCTCGGAGCAGCACTTTGTGCTCTGAACCGGCCGATACGACTTCCAGTCGAGGTTTTGTGCTGTGACTGATCGTTGGTTGTTATCAGGATGGGATTCAATTCCCGACCAAGTAAGCACAGATGGGCCCCTCAAACCTGCTTTCTCTCAAATGCTGTTGAGCACATGTGAATTCAGTAGTTACTTCCTTGCTTTAAAGATATACACACCCACTACCTCCTGGCTATCTTTAGCAATTCCTCTGATGAAAAACCAAGATGCAAAAATATGTAAGTGGTTCAGTAGTTAATGTTTTTTCCAGGACTCCTTAGTTGTATTATTGTTTTACTGTAGTATTTTTCACTTTGGTGGAATACACAAGTATGAAATTAATAAAGCTCGTATTTTATTACATCCAAAATAAATTGTTATATTTAAATGCCCTTCCTAGAAATTGATGATATAAAAACTGTAACATGAGAAGGTGTTTATTTCAGACAAAAATAATTGCAGTATTTGCTTGAAGTATTCTGAACATTTGGCAGGAAATCATACTTATGCTAAGGAGATGTAAACCAGAAGCTGATAATTTACCATCTACTATAAAGGGTCTGGTTTAAAGTGGAAAGAAATATTTTTCAACTATTTTTTAGTTAAAACTAAACTATTATTCCTCTAAATATTTTATGAGTACTTCTGAAGCCAGTGTATTACTGACCTTTAACACATGTTACTTTTTGAATCTGCAAAAAGGAACTTCCTCTGCACTAGCGGAGTGTACATTAGCTGTACAGAGTGTACAGTAGAATGTGCAATAGTTCCATCACCAAGCAGAGCATCTTGTGCAGGGTGTGGCTGCAGAGGGCACTTGTGGCAGGTCCTGCCTTACTTGGGCCATGACGGAAGTGGGTGACAGCTCCTTGGATGCTGCTGTCTTCCTTTTGTGGATATCCCTGTGGATAACCCTTTACTGAGAGCACTGCTTTTGTTGGCATAAGGGTCTCTAGTCTGTTGATTCGACTGGTAACTCAGTTTGCCCGGGCAAATAACAGATTTCCTACGTTTAAAATGGAAAGTAATAACTTTCTACCTCTGTAAAATGCACTGAAGTAAGTGTGTCGCACATTTATATATGAAGAGGCCTTTCAGGCAGCCAAAAGCTGTTTTGTATTGACATGTCCTGTTGGGGGCTGGTTTGGTTTATAGTTCATTTTAAACTGAGCCTCTTACTGGAAGAAGTGATCTTATAAGTTAGATGCAGACACTGTTATAATATATACCTTATAGCTATTATATATTTGCTCTTAACTGGTCTGTAATTGGTTAAGGGTTAGTGTTAAGTAGATGATTTATTTCCTGTAAGTCCTGCCACTTATTAAAGTTGTGACCTGTAGCAGGAAATGAGGTGTGGGCAAAATGAGACTGAACAGCTGCAGATTTTTGTAAGGGGGAAGGACTACTTAGCAGATTCCTTGTCAATTCAGTGATTAAGAAATAAAACTAGGACAACAGAGTGTAAATATGTTCCTAATACACTACTGACATTTCACTTGTTATTGTTAATAGCAAATTATTGTCCAAGAGAAAGCAAGATTTACAAGTCCATTTGTAGGTCTTAATAGCTGCATATCATAGCAAACAGACTCAGTACACTGTACTTAATAAAATAACGTATTATTTTTAATAGAAAAATTGTGAAAGCTGTGAAATATTTTCTTAGACACATTTGACAGTTTTCAGTCTAATTATGTGATGTACAAATTCCCTGATGAAAGATAACTTCTAAAACAGTTGTTCAATTTTTGTAGGGGAAGAAACTGTGATTGCTGTGCCACATGGGAGTCGCAGTGTGAGAATTACCCTGAAAGGACCAGCACACCTTGGTATGACTGAGCTGTTTTATGTATTTGTACATAGGCAGAAGATAAAAACAGAATCTTGTATCTGAACTCATCCAAACTTTGGTAATATGGGTAAGATCATGACCTCAATACCTTGATTCCTCTTCCTATCTTTAATATCCAGCCTGGAGATAGTCCTAGAGAACACTGGAAAGTCTACTTGGTAAAAAGAAATAGAATACATAGGGTGGTTTCTGTTCCTTCTATTTAAACCAATATAAGGTGTCTCAAATACAGTACACTCTTAAATAACATGCAAAAACAAAAAACTGCTTCCAGAGGATTATGTGTGGAATCAAAAACCCTTGCATAACTCAGCATCAGATTTCTGTTGCAGCCCCTGACAAGTGATGTAGGTACAAATGAAGTAAGGGTGAACAACTGCAGAAGTCCTGTTTCCTTGCAATTCTTTTGGCCATTACATACCAGCAATGAGTAACAGTTTGCTATTCTGTCAGACAATTGTTTTCCAATATTTTCTTATGAAGGTTGATGGCAGTATTCATTGCAATTTCTTTACCCATAGGCCTAGGTTGCATAGAGAATTAATGGTTTCAATAGTAAGTGGTGCTGCCACACCAAGCAATGAAATAAACTATTCATTTAACTATGAACAATTTTTTATTAGTAGAAGTGGCAGATGTAGTCTGGATCATAGAAATAGAAAGAACTTCAGCTCTGAGATACATGAACAGAAGTAAAAAATGCATTTTATTTGAAAATGGCTCATAAGTTTGTTTTCTTTCAAAAATATGTCGCATCTTTTCAAAGAAAAGAAACTGAAATAGAACTCCCTCTTCAGAACAGCTCCAGAGTGACAATAACTTCTAGATATACCACTGACATTAAAAAATGTACAAAGCTGAACTTATATTGATATAAATAATATTCCTTTAAACTGTTACAGGGGATGTGTAGAGGAGTGATCCTGACCAGTTCAGGTCAGGACTCTTGGACTTTCTTAAGTAGTTCTGCAGAAGGAAGTTGTTGTTTCAGCTTTGTGTGAGGAAAAAGTACTAGGTTGAGTGGCTCCTGGGGGATTTCTGGAAAGCTCCTGAGGAATGCAGCAGCAGCTCAGTAACTAAGTACAGAGTGCTCCTGGCTTCCTACCCAGGGTGGTTCCGTCAAGAAGCTGTGGCTTGGCATTACGTTTGTTAGTTCGCTCTCTAGCTGGACGAGAATTGTGAAATGTTCCTTTAACCACTTCCACCAGCACATCTGTTTGCAAATCTGTGAGGATTTAGACATTTTTTACCTAAAATTAAAATTGCAGAAGTGAAAAACAACGGAGCAGTGTTGTGGGGAGAAAGGTGGCCATCGCTTCTGGCTTCATTGCCAGGTCTCCAAGAGCTGATTCTCCAGAGGTGCTTCCCTACCTTCCCACTGTAGGTGTTTGTCACTTAACAGGAGATACCAAATGATCCTTTGTCTGCAATGTCATCGACTTCAGTGTGGGCGTGCTGGTATCATTAAAGCCAGAATTTAAAAAATAATCACCTATAGTTACAGGTTCCATTCCTCAGAGATGTTTTTCCTGGCTTGCAAGGAGTTGAATTTAACAGGTGAAGCAGGGGCTACTTATTGTTAAAATTTTATACTGCCTCCTGTTGCCAGTATATGTTTGTCCTTCAAGCAGAGTCTGCAGCAATAGGAAAAACTTGAAGAGCAGTATGGAGTGTCTGGCACTTTTCCCTTTATCTTGTGTTCAGTGGTGCTTCATCCTGGGTTTATGATCTGGTCTTGTTCCAGGAAAGCACAGCTGCTGGACTAATCAAAAATGGAAATGTGGTTGGAGATGTAGCACATAACAGACTTGAAACAAATGCTCTGAGCATTGTTTTGCAATCAGAATTTAGTGTTTGAGTAAGGACTGCATTTCTTTGTAGTTGGTTAGAATAAGTACTTTGTGTCTATGGGCACTTTAAGACAGGCAACAGATTCATCAGAGATCCAAGATGTTACTTTGGGTTTTTAACACATAGGACCCCCCTGTACTTCTGCCTGCTTGGGTTTGGTGAAAGATTTGGTGGAAAATAACCAAGTAATTAGCATAAAAATGCGTCTGAATAAAATGTTTCATTATGTTGGTTTTTGTTTTTGATTTGGATTGTATTGTGGCTTTTCTAGTAGTTATTTTAAGAGCATTAGAATCAAAAGAAAGACTGAAAGTTCCCTGAAATTAATCCTCCAGCAGAAGAAGCAGGAAAACCAGAAGCTAATATTTTTACAAGTGGCTAATGCTAGATAACTGAGTTCGTGAACTTAGGGAGGTTAAACGCTACTTAAAGGAACTGAAACGTTTTTATTTTCGTCAATTTTTTCTCTGTTCACAGTGATTTGCGTTAAGTGACAGCATTTAGCTGTGGGTTTTTACAGTGCTCTGTCTTTGACAGATGCTCAGAGGTGTTGCTTGTTGCTTGCATTTTGAGAATAATGCCTCTTTTGTATTGTGCTACCTACAAATGAATCACAGAAAAGAAACAACTTTTGGGCAGCACCATGACTTGCTCTTTATTGCACTGGGAGCAGGAGCTGTTTCCCTGGGAACTCTTCCCGGCAATCCCCTCCACAGGGAGGTGCCTGCAGTGGCTGCCCTGCTCCTTCCTGCCACCAAGAGCATGGGAGGCTTCAGCCATGGGGCTTCTGTCCACAGCTGGGACAGGCATTTGCCATTTTGGGCAAGGGAAGGGAAGTAACTAAACACAGATATTTATAGGCCTTTGGCACTGGTGATTGTCCTGTTAGGCACTGAAACAGGTAAGCACTCAAGAGAATTCCCCGTCCATGTGACTCTTCACATTTGCAGTCTCAAGGAAATGATTTAGGATGGGGAAGCTTACTCCTCAAGTCAAAGTTCCCAGGTCTTTAGTATAACAGGGCTCTGCAGAACAAAGAAATATTTGGTGAATTCTTTTCTAAACCTTGTCATGAAACCAGTTGATCAGGCCTTTGTTCTCAGTTACTTCTCTGAAATCAATAAAAGAACAGTTTCTGAAGGACAAATTGCTCCCTGATAAGCATCATTATGTTATATATGTGTTAAATACGCTAAATGTTTGGTTTGCTCTGTTTTAGAAGCCTGTGATGACAAGCACTAGATACTACTGAGCAGGAATGTATTGCATCAGAGGTTATCCATTGTGCTGTGGAATAGCTCCTCATCTCCCTGTGTGACACTTCTGGGAAAATCTGAGCAGCTGTTCTGAGCTTCAGTGGTGTGACCTCCAGAGATACAGGCTCCATAGCTGGACCTTGCCAATAAATACATGATTTGCATCCACATCGAGTGCAGCTCTAATGTAAATGTATGTCAGCTCTCAGGGAGTTACTGCCTCGTTGGTTGCTGAACAAAATTCTTGGTCTCTGCTTAGAAAAACATCTAAAATATTTTTTAATTAAGAAAATTAGTAAAAAGGCTGTTCAGAAATGCAGCTGAGGTCACCAAATAAACATCTTCATCATCTTTTTTTACCAGCTGGGTGCCTTGCTTTGTAATCTTAAATGCTAGTTTCAAAGGGGTCCTGTACTCCTGAGGATCGTACTGAATTTATTTGGAGTTGGAAGTATTTGAGATTTGATTTTACACTTATTTAAAAAAATGACACAATAAAAGGCACCATGCTTTATTACTTACTTTTAAGCAGTGTTTGTGATCAAGCAGTAAGTTTGTGATTTAAGCAGTAAGTTTGGGATCAAGGCTTGCAGAAGCCTAATCCAACAGTGCTGAGTTTCATACATTTTAAAGGGTTATTTTGTAATGCAATCAGGAAAGAAAACTTGCATAAAAGTGACAAACAGATCTATATAGTAATCATCTAAATACTTGTTTTTTCTGAGATTAATTTATATCTATTTGTTCCTAATGGAAATGTTTTGGACAGTGGGGCACATTGATTCCCAGAGATTTATATTTTCTCTTTGACAAAGTACATTTTATTCACCACTAGATTCATACCCTTTGATTAACATAAAGTCATTTCCTGGAAACAAATCCTTCCTGAAACTTCCTTCCAGCCATGTATGTGATCTTTGTTATAACTATGAGCACAGTGGAACCTAATGCTTAGGAGCTTGGGATAATGGTGGTATGTTTTCAAGGAATTTAATTCATTCTGAATTTCTTTATTCTCTTTGTTGGTGGTGCTCCAGAATGCATGTTTATTTTAAAAAATATGAAGGAAGAAAACAGTTAATGATGGATTGCAGCATTCAGAGTATGTTTTCTGTGCAGGTAAAACCAAATGCTTTTAACCTAAATGGTCTAGCCTGACTTAGGTAACTTTGTTTAAAGTACCAAAAAAGGCAAGGTAGTGGGAGAAAGAGGGTATTTATAGCTCATCAAAAGATTCCTTTTAGCTTGACCTGAGCTCATCTGAGATTCATGCTTTTCTCATGCAGTGCTCTGGTGGATTGTAACCAGACCAGTGTATTTCAAGTCATGCATCTTGCTGTGCCTCTATGCTGTATTACACAGAGCACAAAATTCTACCTTTGTTATGAATATCTTCCTTTAGCTTTGTCGACTTACAGTTCAGTCAGTTTGCTGGAAGTGATTTAATCCTAAAATGTTTCATCTGTCTTCTGGAGGTTGTGGGCTGTTAGTTTAATCTGTTTCCAAGGAGTAGAGAACAATTCAGAAAGGGTTTTCATCACCACCTGTTCTGGGAAAGGGCCATCCCTCCCCCCGGCGGTGCTGCAGCTGCCCAGCGCCTGGCCCTGCTTTTTCCTCACATGGGAAATACTCAAAACCAAGTTAATGATCTTGGTACAGCGAGACAGGTATTGAGGTGGGTGTCAGGTGGGTTTGGCACCATTCAGGCTTCTCTGGAGACCCGTTGCTCAGATTGCTTGGCTTTTGAGTTGCATGGAAATATGAGGTATTTTTCTATATATTGATTCGATCAATTTTGAGTTTCTTTCAGCTTTTCCTGCTGAATTTATTGCTTATACCAAGCGTTACAGAGGACTTGGTGTAGGAAAAACTCTCAGAAGTGCTTCTGGTATGAAAGAATAGTGTGTTCAGACAGATACTCCTGTGTTGACTTGTCTTGCAATTATCTATCATCCTATAATTTGAAGCAGTTAATATTCTCACAGATACTCTGGGTGTGTTTTTAGTGCATGTATGCAGCTGGTACTTGCAAGGCAAAGTTGTAAACATTACTTTCTGACTTTCTTGAAAACAAAAACCTGTTTAAGTTTACTAATTGCATGTTTCTTCTTTAGTTATAGAGTCAAAAACACTACAAGGAGAAAAGGGAGAGCACAGTTTCAATGCTCCTGGAACATTTGTCATTGAAAATACAACTGTTGAATTTCAGAAGAGTACAGACAGGGAAATCATAAAGATCCAGGGACCTCTTGGAGCAGATTTCATTATCAAGGTGGGGTGTGTGAATGTACAAATCTACAAAGTTACTGCAAGTATGTGTGACACCGTGGTGGCTGTCCATCAGATTGTAGCAATACAACAAAATCTTTTAGCTAGTATGTAAGACATCTTAATTACAGCCCACCGATTATTTATGCTAAGAAAATCCAAACAAATTAAAATGTTGCACAATTAATGCCTTTCCTGTAATGGAAAGTACCACAGGATCTTTAATGGTAAAAATGGTCAGGATTTTTGTTTTAAATACTGCTGGAAGAATAATAGTGTGACCCTGTGCAGTGGATTGAGCTAATCCAATTGCAGACTGCTACCTGCTGAACCTGAGCACTGCTTCCAGCAGCACCCTACCATCTCCCTCAGACACTGCTAATCCAGCCACTGATCATTTCTAATCCCTGTAAATTTCTTTTCTATCCAGGACACATACCAGTGGCTTGCGTCACACATCAAGATATTTATACGTAGAAACATATCAATATTTGGCTGCCAAAGGAAGACACTCATACAGTTTGCCATTGGAAATGACAGAAGTTTCAATATTATCACACCACTTGGCTTCACCTGTCATGTTGTAGAAATAAGAATTTCAGTAGTTTTCCTTTTGCATCTCCAGTATCATGTGCAGTTAGACTTGTCTGACAATGAAGCAGTGTGCTTGGATCACTTATAGACTTCCTGCAGCAAATTTTAAAATTTTTGCTATCAAAGAGGTAAACCAAAAGAATACAGTTAAGAACTTGGATATTCAAGGATAGATAATCAAATTGTCACATTAATACCTTGAATAATTTGAAAAACAAAGCAATGTTCAAATGTTTGACTATTGGGAACTTAAGTTTAATGTCTGCTCTAGACTTTCTAGAGGTTTTATATCTCTTATCATCTTACTCTGCACTGCTATTATCTATGAACTGTGTTTTAAAATGGCAGGAGCAGTTGAGTACAGTGTACATGTGTGTTGTAATGGAAATTTCTTCAGACCAGGTACTCTGGATCAAAAGAAAGTGTAGTTCAGTTCTTCTTCTATCAACCCATCAGTCATCAGTGGAGACAAACAGAGTTCTTCCCCTGCACAGTGACGTGTGGAGGAGGTAAGTAATGGCAATTCTTCAGGAGTGATAACAGCTGAAGATTAAAAGGAGCTGATTTACAACCTTTGTTCTGCATTTTTATTGATTAAATGTTTGTGTTTCTCTACACTCTGGTAGTTCCTCAGCAAAATCAATGACAGAGTAGTGGCTAAACAGGTTGGTTAAGCTGATATCAATATAGGGGTTTTTACATGTTGTTACTGGAAGTCATGTTTTTCCATAAAGGGTGTTCATTTGAGTAAGGACATTGACTACCAAATAAAAATATGACATTCAAAATTTGCAACTCATACTGGATGTTTGGGGAAAGTAAGCAAAGAAACATGATGAGATTTTAAAATAAGAATTATCAGGAGATGAAGAAGTATTTCTGGCCTCAGTAGTATACGAGGGAGAGTTTTTGAACATTTAGTTGAGAAATTAGTTATACAGAAAGCAGAATATGTAAATAGAATTTAAAGAACATCTGCTATCAGTTCCTTTGGCTGTCTGATCTTAGTCATTTATTCCTGATGGTAGCTAGAGTATCACATGGAGTGCTGTAGCATCTACTCCTGGTTTAAGCACTACATCTTAGATGAAGTGTAGCTCTGCTCTGCTATGGCTCATCCAGCCCAGCCCACTGCTTGTCATGTCTGGTTCTGCAAAGAGCGTGTGAGCTCATGGAAGGAGGAGTGTTTGACTCTGCAGATAGCAGTTTCCCTTCAGCTATTTCCCAGGTCACCTGGAAAACAGACCAGGATGCTGGTGATGCCGATGTAGGGATTTTCTGGAGAGTGCAAATATGGTTTAAATAGTTACTTGGGACATGAATAAAGAGAGTGAGAGATGTTTAAAGTACAAGCAGAGTCTGGGGATCTTTTGAAGGACCATCCGTTTTGGCACTTGCACCTCCCTGTAATCTGAAATGCAGGCAATATATGTGTATGATATGTAGTCCCACAGGAAACTACTGTATCTTACAAGATACTTGGCCTCATGAAGTGTGATCCTTGCTGGAGCTGTGAGTGGCAATGCATATCCTCTGATGATTCTATCACACTGTGTTTATAATTTTTTTACTTAACCTGTCTGACAAGGGAAGAAGTATAAAGCATCACAGTTACTTTTGAGGACTGCATGTAAACACTGAATAGCTCAAGGGACATATTTACCTTCAAAGGTATTGGCTCAAATCCAGCCTTATTCAGACTGCTGTTATGGTTTGAAAATTATAGCTACATGTCAGTCTCTTTGAAAGCATCCAGGATGTTCAAAGCCTTACTTTGTGGCTGCTTGCCTATAACATAAAACTGGTACCTTTATCAGAGGGGCTTGGCAGTCCTCAGGGAGAACAGGAACTGAAGAAGCACGAAAACTGAGCTGCTCAGTCAAGACAGTCACAGTGCTAAGAACAGCATGTTGCTGAGCATGCAGGGAAGTTGTATTGCAGCTGCCTGGCATTAACATGTAATCTTAAAGTGGATTTAGTGTCCAGATTGTCCATTTGGCATCTGGTACTGGCAGTAAAAGAAAAAGTTCCTCACAACAGAGATTTGGAATTAGTGCATTGCCATTCCTCACTTGGATTCTGCTTCCACCTTCAATTCTGTAATCTCCATGTGTTGGAAGGGGCATCTCAGAAAGCACAGCCAAATTTGAATGAGCAAGAGTGTTTAAAAATTGTTTCTCTTGTTTGCAAGTGACATTTCTTTTGGGTCCTTTCAGTACTTACAAGACTGAAACATAGATGCTGTGAGCACTGGAACTGCTTAGTTTTTTATGGTTATCACTCTCATGCATGATGACACTTTGGAGCAGCCAAGAGACACACAACTGAAGCCACTGATACATGATACTTAGCATTTTCAGTAGGCACTGGGACTTAGTTTGTTGGTTCGGTTTGATTTTAATTCTTGTGGTCTAAAACTTTCTTTTTTTTTGCACATACCACAACATCCTTCTCCTCTCCTCAGTTTAAGTCCAAGTAAGCTTTTTTGAATGAGTCTTTTTTTCTTAGCCAAAAAATCAACCTAGTGGTTTATAAAACTCAGATCCCTTCTTGCAACCAGTCTCCACACATATTTGATTATTTGTTTTTCACCAAGTAGTTAGTTCAAATCTTCTTTTGTTGGCTCTTCAACTCGGAATGTTCTTAAACCTATTTCTTGGTTTTCTGCAGTTCCTTAGCAATGTTTTTGGATCTCATTTGCAATTCCTCTGGCTTTCTGTCTCAAGTATTTATTTTTTTAGCATGAATGACTGTGTAATGTAGCTCTCCAACATGCTGGTAACTCCTGGAGGAGGGAAGTTATGAGTTGTGGAACATGTACTAAAACCATGTGGATTCATAGTTTTGCCTTGTAACAGGTGAGCTGGTGCAGTACAAGCATTCCTGCATCACAAGGAAATATATGTGCCCTTATTCTTAGAATATTAGTAGAATAAAGTGCTGGAAGCTCATCTAGTGTTAAGACAGGTTAATATAATTGTTACGCTAAATTGCCTTAAATGAAGGTCTGGTTGTGCATTTCCTGCTCTGTGTTTCCTTGTTTAAAAGCAAACCAAAAAAGAGTAAGACAGAAAATTAATTCAATGGGGAGATAAGGCTATTTTACTTTATCTCCATTACAAAAATTAAGTTTCCTTCTGCATTAGGTTATCAGCTCAATTCAGCTGAATGTGTGGACATTCGTCTGAAGCGTGTTGTTCCTGACCACTACTGTCATTATCATCCAGAAAACAAGAAACCAAAGCCCAAGCTGAAAGAATGCAACATGGATCCCTGCCCTTCTAGGTCTGTATGGCAAATAAATTTGTGTGTGACACAGGCAGTTACTAAGGAAAAAGGGATTGTATTTACTTAATTTCCATTCTTTTTATCTTTAAGGTTACTTAATCTTGGTTGGTTATTGCATGTGTTAAAGGCTGATATGTCTGCCAGTGCATGTGTGGCACTTTTTTAGTGTTGCAGAACAGGAGATTTTGGTTATACAGAGATATTGTAAATATCAGTTTGTTCAAGGCCTAATTCTGCTTTGTCTATTGCTGAGTAGTACAGCACTAGTATGAGGATCTTGTGAGGTTGTGTTAGGAGGACAGAGGATTTGCCTGCTTTTGGATTTATTGATGCTGCCATTCAGAACATATCAACAGCCAGAGAGAAGCTCCAGTCAGTGCAAGTTTTGCATGTGGTTTAACTTGGTTTATTCACATGCCTACCATAAGAGTTTGATTCTTCATTGGTAATGTAGTGTTGACAATTTAATAATTAAAGCTTGGGTCTATTTGTTTGGGTTTTTTAAAACTAGGAATTTAAAAAAAAAATCATTCAAAGTAAATATCTTTGTGGTATAAATGCTACAGGATATTAGTGCCAAATTGTAAAGGCTATAGTACACATAAATTGTATTGAATTGCACTGCAGTATTTCAAACTAGCTTTTGGATTGTCTGGTGAGGTTTCCTGGCTGTGCTGAAGAATCTTAAAATAACATCACAGTATCAAGTCCCAGAACCTCACATTAATATGCCAGCTGGCTGAGCTAGAGTTGTATGCAAGAAAAGGAAACACTCTCAATGGATTTCATTTCCTATAGCTAAACTGTCCATTTCCTTTCATTCCTGTTGAACATAATCGTTGATAGTGACCTCTAACAGTTATAGATGTGCAGACTTTCAAGATTTTTTTCCTGGAGAGCTGATCAATGTGTGAGCAGAAAGACTTCAGTAATGCATGATGGCAATGGGTGCCAAATGTTCCAAAGCCGGAATGAGAAAATTAGGGGAAAGAAAGGGTGTAGTTATATTTTACCTTGCAAATTTAGTTTATACAGTCAGGAAAAGGAAAGTACTACTGGATATAATACCATATTTCTTAGCACTGGGAGTAAGGCTTTATGCCTGCTCTATGCTATGCTGTTCAAATAAACAGCTCTAGAAAGGTCCTAGGCAGCATTCAGGACCTATCCAGGATAAACCCAGGATAAAGGATAAATGTGATGCATTTATTTCACTGACACTCATGTCCCTCAGCAGTCTTTGTTACAGATAGATATATGTGAATATTTTCTTGTTAATGAAGTAACACAGACCTAAAGGGTCACTGATAATAAATTTCTCTGCTGGAGGCTTGCTCATTTGATATTTTATGGTGGTATGAAATAGAGAAGCTGTGTGGTGAATAGTTCTTTATCCAAGCAGAAAAGGTAAGATTATACAAGTCATAAGGTTCACTATGAGGCTTATGTGTAATGAAGTAAGATTCCTTCATTTCACATTGGGAATTGCTTACTTCAAGCATGATCACATAAAAGTATGTACTTGATATACAGTCTTGGGTATGAGAAATAATGATGCAATATTTATTTTCTTTGACAGTGATGGATTTAAAGAAATCATGCCCTATGATCACTTCCAGCCACTTCCTCGGTATGTATAATCAGGATAGCACATGTGTCAGCTTTAACACACTTTTCACTGCAAATACACTATTTTAGTACTAATGGAACATTTTTTTTTTTTTTTTTTTTTTTTGCTATACAGGAGGGTAAGTTTACAACAGTGCTGTAAACATTTCTGAAGCTTGTGATTTATTTTAGTGTGCTCTGGATGATTAGCTTAACAGTCAGAGGTTAATATGCTCTTCTTGAAAATACCAATGTGAAGTCTTTAAAATAAACAGTTGTCCCCCTCAGACTTCTCTGGCTGTAGTGCTGAGAGGAGCATCATCTTTAAACTGCATATATGAATTCTTGTCTTGAAAGGTCTTTATTTTGACAGTGTATGAGATTTTATAGAACAGATTTTACTATGTACAGGATTCTGGAAATTCTTTTTCTCTTGAGAGGTTTGATCCTTCTCCTCTTTAGATCTACAGTCTATTGACATCAAAGATGACATGTCACTTTCAAGATACTGAATTGTTGGAATATCTATTGCCTTAAATTAGGTCGTCAGAGAACAGTTTGTTACTTTTTTTTTTTTAAAACACCTGAATCTATTACAAGGATTTAAAACTTCTCAGGAATCCTTAGATGTTTTATAAAGAATGTTAGGATTAAACAGTATTGAGTCACATTTGCTATTAATGTAAAGAATTATAGTTGATGAGTTAGTTGCATGTTTATCTGAGTTGAACCTCTGCTTTATAATGTCATGTAATGAATAATGTGTATTTTTCTAAAGAAGTAAAGATATGAAGTAATAAGAATGAAATCATAGACTTGCACAGCTCAGTGGAGCTACTGATTACAGCTGATATAAATGTCATAGTTTATTTCTGTAGCAATTTGTCCTTATGGATCTGCTGTCCTGTGATGTACTTTGGCTTTCATGCATAGATGGGGATTTTTTTCCTCTACAGCTTTTTCCTGTACAGTTCTCTAATTATGTTCTGTGCCTCTCCCTTTCCATTTCTTCTGCCAATGCCTTTGTACTTCAGATCTCTCCTGGAACTCAGCTTAGTGTATTTACAGGAGTATTTCATCTTCTGAATCACTTAGGGCTTGGAGACCAATTGGAAGAGAAATTAATTCCCCCTTTCTGTGCTTTACTGTGCTCAGCACGTTTGCATGACACTGTCGTGAGATAGATTATGTCTGTGATAAAGCTGTGGGCAGGTTCTCTTATTTCAAACACTAAGAACTAGAGACAGAGGCCCACCTCATTTCAGCACCTCGGTGTGTCCTGTCAGAAAATATCATGGTCTTCCTGGGTGATGCTTCAGAGTGAGGACTGTAAAATAGCAGAGGGCCAAGCAGGGCTCAGAGTTGGTGCCAGCAGGAAGGAAAGAGAAACAGGCTGTGTTGTACTGGGAGGGCTCGCAAGAAACACCACAAAGATGTGGAAACACCTTTTCTTGCAGGAATTGCTAAAAGAAAACAGCAGCTGAAAGTTTGTTTATCTGCATCAGGAGGTGACTCTCGTCCAGTGTGGATGCAAGTCTTGCTTCAGTGCAGCAGGATTTGTCTGTGCTGTTGCCTGGCAAGGAACTGGAATGCATTACCCTGTGCTGGCTCTGCTGGACTTCTGCCACTTTTTCCTTTTCTTTTCTTTCCTGTTTCTTGCATGCTGACCCATGATTGTTCTTGCAAAGCAGGCAGAAAACCAAAGTACTGGGTATGTGCTGGAGCAAAGCTGTACAGAGTCCTTCACCTCTAGCAGCAGTCCTACATCCCACCTCCTACATAACATGAGGGCCATGTGGAGGCTGCCTTGCAGTCCTGTGGTGCTCACCATTGCTTTCCCATTCACACCAGGAAGTTGTGGGAAAGTCGTGGTGCACACCACAAGATCTTGAAAGAGTTCTCCTGTGGCTAGAGTTGTAAATGCCCCACTGAAATATTTTTACAGATGGAGAATTCTTTTGAAATAAATAGAAAAATTTCCCAGGATGAAAATTTTCTTTTAAAACTTTTGGAGTGCCTCCATTTCTTTCAGACTTGTTGGACTGTTGAGGATCCCTTGACAGCTGTGGGTTCTGGAAAGTATCTCCTTGACTGCTTGCCCGAGACCCCCCTTTTCCCCAGTAGCCATGGACCTCACTCCATCTTGAAAATGCTTGTGGGAGTATGGGATCTGGAGTGTGTTTGAAACTGATGAGATAAAGAAAAACAACTATAAAACTTCATGCTATAAACACTTGCAAGCCTTATATTACATATAGCACAGTGAGCCATAAATATATAAATCCATGAGCTGCTAATTCATTAAATAGTTAATTGCTCTTTAGTTCCTGATTTTTTTAAAAGAAAATTAGTTAACACTGGCCATTCATTTAAGTCAAAGAACAGTGTGACTCATGCTCTTCAAATGCATTTTGTTATTGTGATATCAGTTTCTCAGCATATAGCTTTATTCAGAATACTTTTGAGTATACACTCCATGGTTAATGTCCCATGGCTTGCTCTGTGTTTCATACCCACTCTTCTGTTGAGCTTAAGCATGATTAATATGTTTTTGTAGGCAGCTTAGTGAATTGCTTAAAATAGGAAGTGTCCTTGATTTACCTGCTGCATCTTAAAAAGTAGCTTGCTTAAATTTACCTTTGATTTATAGGCCTCTGCTTCATTGACTCTGATATTATGACTTCCTTTATGATAGCCAAGTTGCTCTTGATTAATTGATTTTGGTGGGATATTGTAGTACTTGCTGAGTCCATTGTTCATAACAGATATAATTATTTTCATGATCCTTTCTGAGCATCTGCTCAGAACTAGAGATAAGGTTTAAATAACAAGACAGTGGTGGACTTAAGATGTACTGCAGGACTCAATCGACTATTTCCAAGGGCTTGGCTTTGGTTTGGGTGGGTGGTGGAAAGCAAGCAAGAGACAGGAGGTGAAGGGTGAGGAGATATTGTGTGGGGGTCATTGTAACCTATAGACAAATGCCTTGACAGAAGCTTGTTATCTCTAAATGTGACAGGAGCAGGACACTACTGAAGTTAGGGTTTTTTGAGAGGTGATTGCTTAAATGTGCGTTCATGCTAAGAGATTAATGAAACTGAGTTTGTAGCCTAAAAACTTCCATGTCGTTCTCACTCCAGATGGTGCAACATTTTCCATCTTTATTATAGTTAGGTCTAAGATTGTGAATAGATGTCCATTTTGAAGATATTTCTTCCCAGCAGATTGTTTATTATCTCTCTGTAGGAGGCTACTACCCCGTAGCTCTGCTGATTCCCAGTCTTTTCTTAATCCTAAATATTCCTTAATCTGTACATTGCCCTGCTGCAGGAGGAATCAGCTGAGTTAGCCGAAGCAGCTGAGATGGATGACCAGCTGCCTTTTGCTCAAAGCAAGCTGGAAAGTGTGACTAGAAGGTCATTCAGTGGCATTTTAATGAGAGTGGAAAACCCTTGCAGAACTGCAGTGATGACCAGCCAAATTTAATTTCATCACAGTCCTTATGGATGAAGGCAGTTTGATATGAAATGGTTGGGTTGACCCAAAGTATTAGAAATCCCACAGAAACCCTTTCATGAACAGGTTTTTAAGGGTAGTCTGAATGGTGTGGGCAGCGATGAGCCTGTAAGTAATAACACCTTCAATCAGGGCAGCCAGATTTGTCTTTATCTTCAGACTTTTTAGGATCTTAAATACAGGGACTTCTTGGTCTCTGACAATGGTAATAAGTGGCTGTGTGCTCATGTAAATTATTGTCAAAAATATTCAATTTACAAGATTCAGACTATTTGAAATTAAATTCATTCCAGTAATCAAACTCAGTCCATTCACAGTTTCTAACTTATGTATGAGAATAAGAGTTTCAGTTATGTTTTGAAATATATTATATTTGCAGTTCTACTTTTCTTCTGATTTTGCACGTGAATTCAAACCTGGAATAATGCAAGGTAGGTCTGTGAGTCAATGTATTTGTGAGTGGTAAGGATCCAGCAACAAAACTACCAGGGAGCTTTAATTGACACTAAGGTTGGACTCAATATTTTGCAGTTTTGACAGACGTTAGTGGAATAAGAAAGAGCCTTATGATTTTGCTTTTTTTCCAGGTGGGAACATAACCCGTGGACTGCATGTTCAGTCTCCTGTGGAGGTGGTATTCAGAGGAGAAGTTTTGTTTGTGTAGAGGAGACCATTCATGGAGAGATACTGCAAGTGGAGGAATGGAAATGCATGTATGCCCCAAAGCCCAAGGTTATTCAGACCTGCAATCTCTTTGATTGTCCTAAATGGGTGGCAATGGAGTGGTCTCAAGTAAGTTGAGAAGTAATTTGGACCTTCATTCTTGTTTTCTAAAGAAAGCCTCTGGTCTTGTGTTACCACATTTTTATTAGCACCGGACTATTAGAAAAGTATAGCCCTGCAAGATAACCAATAGTACTGGGAAAAGTTTGCTCTAAGCAGTTCTGCCTGACCATCAAAACGTTAATGTGTCTGTGGAGAAGAATATATGGAGAATTCTTTATGCCTGTGGAATTCCTGCTTGGCGTGGAGGAGAAGTTAGAGACAGAGGTCAGGCCCCTTTGCAGTCAGGTCATTTATGTCTCAGTTCCTGATAAATGTAGTATTTCACTGGCTGTAATAGTTAAAGACGTGTGTCTCAGGGGCTGGCAAGTCTGCAAGGGTGATTTTCCAGCATTCTTACCTTTCATTATAGTAACAAAAGCATAAGCTAACTTCTCCTGGCCGTAGTTATCTGATACAGTCAGATAGCTCAGCACTCCTGTAATTCCTTAGTTCATCCAGATGACATCAGTGACACAAGAGTGTAGAAAATGCAGCTCCGCTGACCCAGCCTTAACTGAGTATCACCACTGTGAGAGAGTGCATTCTCAGTGCATAGCCACTTCTGTTTCAGACTGCTGCCAATCAGATAAGCTTCACAGAACCCCAAGAAATCACTTGCATTCCCAAAACTTAGACACTTTTTTCCCAGCATCAACCTTTTCCTTATTCACCTAGCAATGGAGGGACAAATTCATAGGTCTCTGTGGGAAAACTTTAGCGAACAGCTCGTTGTTGCCTGTTAAGAGTGCAGAGTTACAGCGCTTCGGAGCCGTGTTTGCCAGGCCAGAGGGGCGGCAGGGCGAGCTGGCTGTGCTGTCTCCCGCAGTGCACCGTGACCTGCGGCCGGGGGCTGCGCTACCGCGTCGTGCTGTGCATTGACCACCGCGGGCAGCACGTCGGCGGCTGCAATCCGCAGCTCAAACTGCACATCAAAGAGGAGTGCATCGTGCCAGTGCCGTGTTACAAGCCAAAAGGTAACTGGGATTTTGTCTGGGTCTGTTATTGTCTTACATTTTTGTTCGGAGAATTAAAAGCCCCTGGTAACCTTTTTCAGAAATGCCAGAAGCTGGAATTTACTAGGACTTTCTTCAGTTTTGGCAGAAACAAGCACTTTAATTATTGGTGCTAGGAAAAGTGCCCTGCTGATATTTTCTGCTGATAATGTGGCCAGACTGTCATGAGGCAAACGTGCCAATTAAATCTATATAGTCTGGTCAAATTGGGAAAACCAGGATTAATGAGGTTAACGCAGGGAGGAGGAGTTGTTCAATAATACTTGAAATGGGAATGAAACTCCCTGTGTATCACCTGGGATCTTCTTGTTTGCTCTCATTAAATGTGTCAACATTCTCAGTGTGACTCAGCAGCTCATTAAGTTACAATCAAACTACTTCTCCTTATTCCTTCTCTATTTCTGCATATTTAAAATGAAGAGTGGAGCTCAAGCAGCATGATGAAGTTTTCTGGTAAATTTTGTGTTATTATACAGTATATCTACAAAAGCATTAGATAGTAAGCAATGTAAACTGTGAAGTTCTGAGGTGACTAATGGTGACATCTACATATTGCTTTGATTTTGGAGAAATTACTAAATGTTTTGGGTTTTTTTCCTCTACCAGAAAAAAGTCCTGTGGAAGCGAAATTGCCATGGTTTAAGCAGGCCCATGAAATGGAAGAGACCATAACAGTCTCAGAAGAGCCAACGTAAGTACGCTGCCTTTTACAGTGAAGAAACATTTCCAGTGTGTTTTGCAGATCTCTGGAATGATCGTTGCTATGCAGTTTGCTTTGACAATTGGCCCTCCATGGGAGAGGAGTCCTGTGGTTCCTAATTTTACATCTCTGTATCTTTGCTTCTGGAGCTCCTGTTCTGGATGGCACAGAGCTACACTATTACAGTGCCCCTATATCATTCAGGAATTCAAAGGGATCTTAATTTAGCCTAATTACGCCCTCATTAATGCATGTGGAGGTGTTTCAGCGGAAATAAATTAAATAACTTTAGTTCTATCCCAGTCATAGCTGTTACCTCAGGAATGTAGTGGTGGTATTAAAACTTAAGAGGTACTTTGTAGGGTTGCCAGGTTTTCCTTGGGGGGTGAGACCAATGCATAAAGTGAGAAAAACCTGCTGATCTCTGTGCTTAGCTGCATCTATGGGGGTAAGTTGTGCTATTTTACATGTGTATATGTGTGAAATAACATCTGGATTTTGTGAGTCCCCTTAAAAACTGATGAGGTTAAGCCTTGCAAGTTCTGGGGATGAAAGCATAACAAATCCAGCTGCACTTGTTCCTGACCCCTTGTATGTTAGGGCATCCACACAATTGCTTAAATCCCCTGTGTACATTTCATACACACACATATATTTACATATGTAATATATTTAATATATAGGCATTAAAGTATTTAAATTTCTAAAAAGTGTTAATGTTGTATATGGTGAGATTTTGAAGAGTATTTCATTGAGCTTTGCCAAATTCTGCACTCTTTTGTTGTAATGTCAGTTTGAAATAATTTGGATGAGCTTATTGAAGCTACTTTGGATTTATATTGCTCTGATAGCGGAATGTGCCTTATGCTTATTTTTCTTCTTCCATCAAGCTATTCCTGATTTTTGGCACACATGCAGCAACAGGTGTGATCATGAGTAATAAAATCTTTACACCTGCAATGAGTCACAGAGGAAACCTCTTGCCAAACAGGTGTTTATATAGTTATGGTGACTGTAGTTTAAACTTTTCACTGCTCTAGCCTCTCAAGTCAAATGTCAACCTACTGTGAGCGGTTATTTCACTCTCCAAATCAGTGGCCCTGAATTCAGGCAGGGTAGTAGCAAAGATAAAAAATAAAGTGTGATTGTGAGAGAGGGTGATGGAATCAAATGTGCCTTTTAAGTGTCAGGATAGCAGAATGAAGGTATATGAGGTCACTTCTAGAGAGGATTCAGCATGAAGCTATAAAGAAAATTATCTTTAGCATTACAAAATCCTGCTGTGGCAACCATGAGCTAATGCAGTTTCTGGGTTTTTAGAATCCTTCAGCATCAGTCTGACAGAACAGTCGGGGAGGACTGGCAGGGACACAGCATTGCTGGTTCAGAGGATACGTAGAATATAATAGAGCTGAACTGGAAATTTTGCCATGGGCTGCCTTGTCCTGACAATGAAAGAATTTCTTCACCCTTCCTAGCTGTGACCCATATATTCCACTGTAGCCTTTTTCTTCTCCATGTACTCTGGAGACTTAGATGTTTTTCATCTTTCATTCATGAGCCTCATCCTGTCCTTAGACTTTCCTTCCCAATTTCCAGAAGCGTCTTCACCTAAGTCTGAAAGGTTTCTCCAGCCACTTCTTGCTGCTGGCTCTACTCTCCATCTGCTCTGTGCTGAGATTCTGCTGCGGGGCTGTGCCTTCCCCGTCTGGGCACTCTGGGCTCTCCTGGGACCCAGCTCTAACACTGTAGCCAGATTCCCCATTAGTTTCGTTTTGCTGTCTTTGGCTGCCAACTGCTCACTCTTTAGTCCTCTAAGGAAGCTTGCAGGTAAGGAGAAATGAGAAATAACTGATGCTTGACTTCATTCCTTTTTGCAGATTGTCTGTTGGTCATGTGGGCAGTAATGGTTTGCAACCAGAGAGTTTCTCCATCAGTGCTTTAAACCCCATGCCCAGACTGCTCTGGTCCTTTCCAGCTAAAGTTAGATTTTTAGGTCAGGGATTAAGATTTAAAAAGAAACTGTGATGATAAATCGTTACTTCTCCCAGAATAAATTATAACAAGATTTCCCTCTGGTTCAGATCTGTTTAACTTTGTTTTCTGTAATTTAGACATGACACAATGATAACTGATAGCCCACCTCTGCCTTGCAGGAGACTTGTGATTTCCTTGGTAAAATGCCATCACTTTTAATTTTAGTTATTCTGTTGTCATCCAGATTTAAACCACAATATGAAGTCGCAACTTCTAGTCCATCCTTTTGTGACAACTTTCTCTCTATGCTTTTGTGTCATATTTTAGTTGATAATGAATAAGAGAATAAATGCAGCTGTGTTTTAGAAGCCACAAGTGACGGATATGCCAAAAGCAGCTTGTGGAAGATAAATACTTCTGCCGCTGTGGTCTACCATGGCTGGTGTCCTGAATTTACATAGAGAGGGAATGTTCAAAAGCTTCTTTTTTTTATTATTAGCAAAATAAAAAATGACTGTCCTTAAAGTGAGGCCAAGAAAAATGCAGGTCTGACCTTTCTAGTTTTTAGTTGTGGAATGTGATGACAGTTGATACCAATCATTATTTTAAATGTTCTTCCCTCGAGCCTTCTTAGTTACTGCGGGATTCGCAGAGAAGCTCCAGCAAGTTTTTGCATCCTTTTTATTACTCAAAAGTTAAAGAAATAGACACCTCAACTGCCTTTCTCTGTCATTGCTTGGGGAAAAACTAAAATGCTTTCAAAAACTGATATATTTTTTCAGCAATATGAGCTAAAGAGTGATGTGAAAAGCAGTGTTTCTCATAAAGGTTCCCACTTACTGCATTGGAGTCGTTTTCACAGACATGTCCCCACTGTGCCTTTGGTGATAGAGAATTTCTCACAGCTCTGAAAATGGGCTGGTGATTTTGTCCAACACATCACCTGAGGCTGATAAAACCAGAAGTGTAACTCTGTTCAGAGCAGGCAAGGTTGGTGCTGCAGGGAGGGGTAGGGTGCCAGCATCATGGAAGGTCTGCTCAGTAACAGCCAATATTTTAGCTGCTTCTTTAGATTTTTATCCAGGACCCTTGGTGCATTACGCTTGGACTGGAAATAGAGCAGCCTTTTCTTTTTTCCTTTATTTCGGCGTTTCCTGTCTTAACTGAAAGCAAGAACTATGGCCATGAGGAAAATAAAATAAAAAATTAAGAGACGCCATGTTTTCCAAGTCTTTAGAAAACTGCAGAGGGCTGCACTGAGTTCAGTTTTCAGTTCATATTTGATTTGGTTGAGTTGGGCTGCTCTGTCCCAGTTTTATCATCATTAGTTTAGGTCACTGCTTCATTTCCCAGGTCATCCCACACTTGCTTTTACAGCATGTGCCAGGTGAATGCACATTTCCATTAGTGCTAGACTGATAACACTGCAGCATGGACATGCCCTCCACTGCATCTGTAGTGTCTTCATTATTTATACCTGCTCAAATGAGTATAGGAACATTTTAGTTCAATGTAGCGTTGGGAAGAATTGCTGGGTAAAAAGGCTGATTATAAAAAGTTGTACCTGCTCAGATTTGCATTTTTCCTTTTTTTTTTTTTTTTTAAAACAGAAGAGGAGTCTCATCTACGATCTTAAAAATCTCAAAATTTTCAGTTACCACTGTCCTGTCCATTATAAAATGGATGATGATCTACAAAACATTATAGTACAAATGCTTTGATGCTCCTTAATCCTGACCTGAGATGACTCTGAGTGTGTGCCCATTGAAGGCAGACCGAGTTTACTTCAGCAAAGTATTGTGTCCAAAGCATTACCGTGTGTATGCTATGAATGCCAAAATACCTCACATCTGAGGCTAGTGGAGTTGGCTTTAATGACCTGTCACAGGCTTTGGTTTTGCATGTTCAATATAAATTACAAAAAAAAAAAAATCTGCCTGAACTCAAAATTTGGATAAAAATCAGCTCTCTCAGTGTTCAGTCAATTCCCTGCTCTGCTTTCCTATTAGCAGTCTCCATTGGCTTCTGTTGAAGATACTTACTGTGACTTGAACATGATCATCTGTGGAAAAGTTTTATAGTTTAGGATTTCAATAAGTAAATAGTCACATGACTAGTTTAGCAAATGCCAAGGTACAATAAAAAGCATTTTGTGTGTTCATTTTTTATCTTGCACTAATACTCAACAGGAAAACCTCAATTCTAATATAGGCTTGCTATAAGTCAAGGGAAAAAATGCTTAGAATTTTCTGAGTTTCTTTGTAAATCAGTTGGCTGCTGACTGAAATGATTGCTGCGGTTCAAATTTTCCTTTAATTTATACAGGATTTCAAAAGAATATTTCTGAAATACATTATTTTTGGAATGTTTAAATGCACTCAACTAACAGTACACAAAACTAACACTGATTTCTGGTATGCTGCTATCATGCTTTCACCAAAAGAAGTTATTACTTTCGGACTATAAACTTAGGTATGGTTGGAAGACCAACCAACTATTTTCAACTATAAATGTCCATCAATTTTATTTTTACAATTAGGTACATAAGTATAAATGGACTTCATTTTTTTCTTTTTTACACAGAGAGAGAAGAAAGTAATCATTCTGTTAAGCCTATGCACACTGGCCTTGATCCAATAAAGCACTTAAGCACAAGTTTCCCTCTGAACACATTATCATCCTGTTGACTTCAAAGGACAGCTAATATGCTTAAGCATTTCATTGGATGAGGGTGATTTTGCCACCCTAGGTAGTTTGCATGGCTGTCCTTTCAAAGATTCTGAGATCTGATGTTCCAGGATTAAGCTAATTCTATCTGTTGGGGTAAGAGAAAGCCTTCCTTTGCAGCTTTTCCCACAGAATATCTTTAGATTTTGTTATCAAAAGCATCTGGACACTGACCCCCACCAGCTGGGCCATTGGCCCCAGTGGGCTGTTAGGTTGTACCTAACCTGGCATTTGCTCAGGTTTGATCACTGTAGGACACAACCATCCACTGTTTTGATAGTATCCTTCCAATAAAAATCGATCTGGCCATCTTGGAAGGTGCTCAGGCTTGTGAAGGGATGAGCACTGGCAGTTCTTGGTGTCAAGAGGAGCTGGGGATAGCGTGCCCTTTCCTAAAGTGTGTTGAGGAGCAGTGAGCTCTAACAAAAGTTCAGATCGTTCAAGGAAACATTGATGAGCTTAGATTTATCTTTGTAGTAGAGCTGTAAAGCTATTTCATTAACATCTCCTGAAAGAGTAACCAGTTAACCTTTTAACCTCTGTTGGAAATGGGAATAGTCTTTTCCACAGGAAAAAGTCTTTTTTGGGGTCTGTCCCAATCACAGCCTGGGTGACTATCCCAAGGACTGATTTAAGAGTATCCTAACAGGTTATCCAGCCATCTGTTCTCCTTCCTTCTATTTGATTCTTCCTCTGTGTATACTGGCAAGAAATTATTGGCAAGATGATAAACTGTGCACAGAATCAAACCACACTGTTGACATTTTTCTGTGCTTACTGTGTATGCAGAGTGTAAATACTGATTTTTGTCTTACACAACTGTTCTTATATTTGTAAAGGCAGCTTTCCTGCAGTAAGGGGAAGATAATTCCTTATCCAAGATAAGGGCCAAATCTTTGAGTCCTAATTTGGATCTTTCTGTCCAAATACATTGTTAACATTGGTCAAATTATCCTCATGTATCTCCCACTGGTGTTTTGATCATCAGCTGCATTTGGACACATAATAAAGAGAAACTGCAGCCTTTTCAAGGGGAAAAAAAGTTCTAGGAAATTCTGTATTTGATTTCTTATAAAGTACACCCCAGAGCCACCCAGGATGACTTTATTAATGAAATTCAACCCCTTGGCTCTAGTGCCATTTTGAAAATTACTATTGGATATTAATGTGACCCTCAAAGTCAGAGAATATTATAACAGATTCATGACCTGTAAAACAAGATTTTGCTGTAGTTCACCAGGAGCATAAATGCTTTCTAATAAAAATGGTGGACTGTAGACTGGTTAGACCTCTTTATTGAAGATGAGAGGCTGCTTGCAAGATTGAATCTGAAGAGCAGCCTGCAGTGGTGTGCACTGGATATGGCTCCATTTGAAAAGTGCTTCTCTTCTCTCTGGTTGCTGATTATTAGTATGACATAAGGTGAGGGCCTCTCAGATTTAAGCAGATTGCAAATATACTTTTGGCATATGTCCAAGTCTGTGTACCTGGGGAACTATTTTATATTGTATAGATAGATCTTCCTGGAGTTTCTCCTTTTTTCCCCACTGAAGGAGACTGAGAAAAGATTTAGGTGTTTTCTTTTTTCCTCAAAAAAAGGATACAGCTTTCCCTGTTCCTCATGAGTCTTCTCTTCTTTTCCTACATCCTCTTGTGTGAATTTTGGTTAAATGGTCTGGGTTGTGAGAGTCAAGTCAGAGACTTAAGACACTTGATTATGCATTCTATTTAAGCATCAGTAAGTATTATGTATTGTCTGCTCTGTGTATAAACACACATTTATGTGCTGGCTGTGTTTTAACTGTGCACTCACAGATGCAATTACATGGAATAAATGACAGTGATGATTTGCAGGTTTATTCCTGAGCCCTGGTCTCCATGCAGTGCCACGTGTGGCAGTGGCATCCAGGTGCGAGATGTGAAGTGCCGGATTCTTCTCGCCTTTACTCAGACCGAGGTTGAGCTGCCTGAGGAGGAATGTGAAGATGTGAAGCCACCAACAGAACGAGTCTGTCACCAGGTGTCCTGTGACAGTGACCCTGTCCCCTACACGCCAGAAATTCCTCATGCAGAAGATGGCAGCGTGATTTATGACTGGGAATACATTGGATTTACTCCCTGTTCAGCCACATGTCTTGGAGGTACCTTTTATTTTTTCTTATTTTATCCTGAGTTGGAAAAATTTGGCATTGTTTGGTATTGTTGCATCTCCTGTTAGTGTTACCCTAAAGTAGCTATGTTGGTCTGTAGGAAAACCTGCAGCTACAAGCTTTGACATAGTTTTGATTATCAGCAGAGTATTTCAAACTACTTTGTTTCCTTTATCAAACACTTTTTGCATTAAGTCAGGTGCAGGAAGTTGATCCTCAACTGCTGCAGGAGTGTCAGCTGCCAGGCTGGCCGTGGTACCAGGATGTTTGATGCATCAGTGGTGGGAATGTTTAGATGATCTACGTTTTCCTAGGAACCAAAAGTGCATGGTTTCAGAGTAAAAATTCCCATTTTTGGAATGGTGTCATTCCAATGCAGCCAGTTTCTGCAGTACAGTAGGAATACATTGTAATTAGGGAGACTTGCTCCCAGCCTGGCCAGCGTGAAGATCAAACAGGAGCTGGTTTGGGTCTCGGTGCACTGCATCACTGCACAGGAACTCTGTGCCATACATCTGTCTGCAAGTAGTTAGGCACATTCCTTCTTGGATGTAATCGAATCTCCCTGTCGTCGTTAGTACATGTTACCAGACAGGGCTGCTGGTGTTGCTACTGCTCACTGTACTTTGGGACTGAACACAAGTGAGTTATGGAGTGTTAAGTGGAGGCAGTGGAATTGTGAACACACCTATACATGACAGGACTGCTGACATCAGTGGGAAGTGAAGACAGTTGTACCCATAGAAAAAATAAAAAATGTAGAAAAAGGGAAAACAGAAACAATTGGAAGCAGGGAGTGAGATAGAGCTCACAGACAGCAGCCTCCTTTGTGCTATTCAGCAGCTCAAACCTGGAAAACAGAAGTTGGGAGGGATGCCCCAGAATGGGACCAGCAGGATGGTAAGTGACTGATAGTGCCTCCTTTATCATTTAACACTGCTGCTTCCTGAGGGGGTCGATCCATAGGAATAACAGCACCTGTGATCACAAAAGCTGGAATATCTCATTCCCTGCACTACCTGCAGTGGGCATCATGACTGGCAAGGGAGGAGAGACTGTAGTCCAAGTATGTTTGTACAAGCATGAGATGGTAGTGACTGAGGGTAGCTATTGTGCCTGAGAGTCTCTGTTTCATCATTTTAATTAGAGAAATGTTTTTAGAAATTGTACTGCAAAGCAGAAACAAACCTTTCATTAATTCTAAATTTGTAGTTCTGGTATCTCAACTGATTTTTTTGTAATGTATAACCATTTTCTTGCCATCCTAAATCCACTTGACTGCTTTTTAGCCAATTTCTTTGCCAGAGATGTTCTAAAACTCCAAGGTTTTCGAATTTTCAGGACATCATCAGATTGCTAGGCTGAAATAGTCTCTAGTCTTTGCTTGCTATTGCACATGTGCGTGTTTGCATTCTACATCTTCAGGGGTGAGTTTGTCCATGCAAAGGCATCCCCATAAAAACTTGCACTTGGAATGCAAGCTGATGGTCATTTAAGGAGCCTCTACTGAACACAGCAGTTTCATTGGAAGGAACTTCAAAATGACTGATAAGCCGAATCTCGTGTTCAGCTTAATTTTGTTCCTGAGGGAGCCGAGTATGAATTCTGTTGTTGACTTCTGACTCTTTCATGAATTTGAGAGGTTCCCTGACCCAGAACTGTCCTATAGGTGTTCATAGTAATCTAACAATTTGTTTGCTATGCAGTAGAAATGACTCACTTGAAGAAATTTGAAAGACAATATCTGTTTGTGTTTTTAAGACTTCTGTGGTATCACTGGTACTGTGTCTAGACATTTTCCTTATGTGATACTCCTGGGAAATGTGGGAAGTTGTCAGGGTATTTTATCAATGAGCAGCTTCAGAAGCCCCCAGGTTGCTGTGCTAGTTAGGTAATTTTTCCTTTCTATCAGCTCTGGTCTTCTGGCTGCTTTGGCAAAGGCTTTCAAACAGACCAAAAATTACCTGCCGATAAATAGTTTTCATGGAACCAGACATCTCTTCTTTTTCCAACTCACTGCAATGTACTAGCTAATGATCTCACTGTCTACTATTTTTCCATTGTGTAGTTCAAAGGAGCTGATCCATTTCTGCTAAGTTTTATGTTCAAATCTCTTTTCAATTAGATGAACTCTTTCGTTACAAGGAATAAATGTTGTCTGAGTTTGGAATAACCCAGTGTAATGTAAATTATATTAGGTACTTTTTCTGTAGTATGTGTGCATCTAGCAGTGGCTATTAAAACAAATTCCTGTGGATTTCTGTATCCTCGGAACTCCCTACCCCCATTTCTTAGTGCTTAACTCTTTCTGAATGAGGGGAAAGTCTGCAAGGTCTAAGTGGGCTGGAAGCTTTTATAGCCACTATTTGAGCAAAGTCCGAATCTCTCTTTCAGAACTTGTCACTTGCACCTTTTTTTTAATCCTCACACAGACTAGACTTGTAATTGAGTCTCCTCTGGTCCCTCTGCAAAGCAGATGAAAAAGTGCAGATGGAAAGATGGGTTTTTCTGGTATTAGACTTACAGAGAGAGATTTGCAAGGTGTTATCAAACAGCATCTTTCCAGTTCTGGAGCAAGAGTCACACTAGTCTTGGGTCACTTGTGTGCTTTCTGCACCAAACCTCTGTGGCTTCTCACACAGCACATGAAGAGCCAAACAAGTTGAGGTTTTGAGAGCAGTCGAGTTTTTTTATGCCTCTTAGCATAATTAACGCTTCCTTCATCAGTCTTTCCATGAGTGTAAAAAAAAGTTGTCGAGGCCTATTAGTCATAGGCAGACATCACCTTTAATGCCCATAGGAAGCTCTGTAACCAGTCTGAAATCTAAAGATCTGGGTTTTTATTCAGTGCCTCAAGAAATCTCAAACTAAAAATAAGCCAGCTGTGTGCTTGGGGACCCCAAAGTTAGGCTTCATTTTCCCAGAATGTTTTTTTGGGTTTCTTTGTTTTTGTTTTTGTTTTCTTTTAAATCTGAAGAACTTTGGCCGTGATGTGAGAGTCCCAGATGTAAGTTTAATTTACATAATATCATCAGTAGGGAATTAATAGTCATTATGAGAATAAAGAGTATGCCTGAAGAGAAATGTTTTTGTTGTAATCTATAGCATTTCTTTAATGTTGTCAATCATTTAACTACTTAACAATCTTTTAAAGGGATGTTTTCTATTTTAAAAATCACTAGATTTCTTGTTTAAATATACTTTTAGTTGCAAGAGGCAGATTTTGGTGGTTAAATGTTCTTGTTGTTATTATTATTATTATTATTACTATTCCGTACGCTTCAAAAATTATTATTTGGGCCACCAAAAGGCATTACATTGGCCTAAAAATAATGAGATTGAGCAATAAATAACATATGCACTCCCTCTTATTTCCTCTATAGCCTCTGTGGCTTTGGTAACTTCAGAGTGCAGTCAAGTTGTGTTTTCAGGGTTTTGTCTGGACCATAAGGGCTAAAAGTTTACCATTTTATTTATGAGAAACCTGAGATTCTTAGATTATTAATGGATTCTAGCCAAATTTCAGGACTCTACGAAAAACAATGACAATTCAGGGACTCACATATAAAGCTGAGAGAATTTGCTCTCACTTGTGTTGAAGTCCCCTTGATAACTGGTCACTCATATAATTTGTTTCATTAGCTGCAGATGTTGTTTACTCTCTTACAGAAGTATAAAATAGATGCACAGAGAGGCTCAAGGAGATGTAGAATTTGGCATTTCGTCTGAGCTATTTTAAGCTTATAGTACATATTTTTAAGAGGCCATCAAACTGACACTATCTGGTGTAAATAAATTATGTCCTTCCTCTTCCAAGTATAGAGAATAGATCCACCTTCTTAACGTTTGCACAGCAGCTTTCCACCCCCATTTTCTTTGTACTTTAAAAATGCAGGAACAAAAATTCTGGGCTTAATTTAAGCATTTTGATCTTTTAACACAGCTTCAAGCACTGTATATTTCATTGCACAAAAAGATTCTAAAAGAATGTAAATGTATGTGGTTTGAATGCTGGGTTAAAATAGAAAATATTCTATTTCACTGAATAGTAGGGTAATTACTACAATAGTGCATCAGATTACTGTAAAAATACTTAATGCTCCCTGCTGCATACATAATGTTTTAGTTAAATTATCTACTATGTTTATATTACAAGCCAAGAAAGTCATACATATAAAGCTTTGCTTGTTTGAATAATAGATTTTTTTCCATTTTCCAATTGACATAGAATAAGTTTATCAGCAATTGAAGTTCCCAGCTAAGGGATAGTTATAGCTTGGAGTGAGAAATCTGATTAATTGTGAAGACATTTTGACAGACAAGTTCAAGCAAATGCAACATCAATTAAGTGCAGTTATTTATCGAATAGCGTTCTTGAACTGAGAACGAAGGAACAGGAAGGGACTTCGTGGTAGGTTTTTAAAAACTCTTTGGTATCTGTTTTGTACTTAGAGCATCAAAACAGGGTGCAAGTTTTCTTTCATTGAGGCCCCTGTGGGGAAGAATTGCTAGTGCAGTTTGTGCTCTGTACTTCAGTCAAATGAAAAACACACCACATATCAACATTTGCTTCTCTTAATGTGATTAAAGCTCCGCAGGTCCTGCTACAAGGCAGGAATGGCTTAATGAACTCCGGGTGGCAATTTGTAGTCAGACCCCATCACCTGGTATGACGTGCCTTTTGTTCATTTGGCTGGCCAATTTAGCTAATATAACACCAAGATAAAAAGTTCCCGTGACATTATTGCCAATTTAGATGGTCTGAAGGGAATGTCATTTCATTCCCCTCCTTTGTGTGAGATATTAAGACGATTCTATCTATTGCAACCTGTTCCAGAGCAGAAGCATCACCATGGAGCATGATTTTCTCACAGCACCAGTGAGGTCATTGAAGCTAAAGCTTGGTAGCATAGGGTAGATTTTGACCTAAAATATAGATTATATGGATGCTTGGCATGGACTTGATTACTTGTCTGGTAAGGCAAATATGTTTCTGTCAGAACCCAACTCTAAATACTTCCTTCTCTCCTGCAGACAGTCAAATGTGCATTTCCTATATAAGGCGAAAGGGAAGCTGTGCCTGTTAAAAACACTTGAACGTTGATTGGAAAGAAAACTTTTGATTCCCCTTCCTCTGTAACAAAAATTGTATTTATCGCTTTGTCATCTTTGGGCACTTTCATGTCTTCATTACAGTCATAGTCTTTGTTGTTAAATATTTATTCTCAGCCTGACTAGTAAAACAACTTTCCCACACTGCGTGTGTTCTACGTTAATGGAATTATCAATACTTTGATACAAGAGAGCTGATTAGCTTGTCAATCATATTTAAGGTCAGGTCTTTCGTTCTATAAAAATTCATCACTTTGTAGATGTAGTCAAAACATTTATATAACAAGGTCTTTCTGAACTGCAAATGAGTCCCAGAGGGGATCTCGAGGTGTACCAGAGAGCCCAAAAGAAATCGGAATCTCTCTTATTCCGAAAATCGCTGCTGGTTTACCCCTGCTGAGGCGTCTGAAGTAGTTGGACTGGCTCAAGTGGGATTGTGGCCTGGGCTGGCTGATACAATGGACTGAGTCAAAATTGTTTATAGATGGAGGCAGCATCTTTGGTTTATGAAAAAAAAAGAACGTGCTTGTGTACAGGAGAGAAATATTGGCCTGGGGGTGGAACTTTCAGCGTTGGGTATTCCAGCCCACTGGAACCAGAATGGTTGATGGTCAGCAGTGCCCTCACAAAATCACTGAAGATAAGTGAAAGATAAGAAGGAAATGGATTTAAATTCTATGAAACTGTAACTCTTCAAGAGCCATTTTTACCTGGAAACAATATAGGTATTTTATGATTTCAGCTCTATTGTTCTATAGGATTTTCATTATTAGCTTTGCTTGTATAGAACATCCCAGGTACACAGAATCCCCCAGGCACATCACAACCATCTTGTATTTAATGTGCATGTGAGTGAGCTTTGAAATTGAGCAAGGCTTTCATACTAAAAAATATGATATATAAAATTGGATAATTGCATAGGTTTAAAATAGAAGTAGTTCACAGAATGTGTAGTCACTAAGCTGTCTTGTTCTAAAGGAAACTTATATTACTTTTCATTTTGACTCATAGAAATTTGAGCATTAGTAATCTTCCATGCTTTAGTAATACGATCCAGGTAGCAAGAGCTGCAGATCAGAAGGCGCCAAGAATGGTAACGAGTGAGGAAAGCTCTAGGCTGGGTCAGATTTGCTGCCTTCAGCAAAACCATTGCATCTCTTGGCCACTGAGAATGGCTGACTAAACGTAGAATGTTTCTCCTGACTATAGCTTTGCGAGTTTTCTGCAGTTTTATAACAATTTTTTCAGATCTTTAGCTCTCTATTAAAGGCAAGGTAAGTGAGAAGGAATCACTTTTACCTCAATTTTGGCAAGGGAGGTAGTAGTTGGCTTAGGACCATTACAGAACCAGTAGATGCAGCCTCTGGTAGTGGCTTGACAGAAAAACCTGGTTTTTTATTGGTTTTCAAAGAGAATGTAAAATTAAGCCTTTTAAATATCACAGAAGTAAAGTTAAGATATAATTCACAAATATCTTTTGACCATTAGATCTGTGAACAGTCTCTGTGTTCCTTTTTGCCTGAGATGTTACTTTTAAGCCTGCTATCTAATTCAGCGCTCACAGCTTTTTTACTAAGTTATTATTCAAGAGCAATTTTTACAGAAATCTATTCCTCCTTCCCTTTTCCATGAGTGTTTTCCTTTTGAATGCAGGCACGCAGGAAGCCATTGCCATGTGTCTGCACGTAGAGACAAAACAAGGTGTCAATGAAACCCTGTGTGACAACTCCAAGAGGCCACCCCCGATGACCCAGACCTGCAACACGAAGCTCTGCCCCCCGAGGTACCCTGCAATAATGGAATCATGTGCTGGCAAAGGAAGGGTTAAGGGGACTTAAATAAACATTGGCTTTCTCAGAAAGGGTTCAGATTGCAGGACTGTGGTCATGCTTTTGGGATAAAATTTCACTACTTCTGTTTTGAACAAGGTTTTGGGGTTGGGGTGTTTTTTTGGTCTTGTTCACTCCTTTTCCACTCTTCATATCTCACTGATGAAATAGGGGACATTTGCTGAAATAAATCTCTTCCGTGTTGAATATCTGCCAGAGCTGGAAAAAGAGCCTTACCTCTCCTAGTGGTAGAAGGAAAATTTCGAGGATATTTCACCAAAAAAAAAGCTGAGAGTATTTACTTTTTACTGAATGAAAAAAAGATATAAAATTATGATTTAAAAGTACCTTAATTTAATGCTTATTTAGTACCCCATGTACTTCTTATGTTTATTTGGAGATTCTAGGGAAAGAACAAACCTAGTCTAAAGCCAAGAAAACCTCTAGGTTATTTGATCACTTGAAGGGCCATATGTGAAATTTTGATGTGTACTGCCTTATTTACCCATTCTGATCTCTGACATCCCAGATCCTTTGCAAATTGTTTCTATGTGTTTGCAGAAACCTGTTCTTGCTAAATGTAGGGAAGTTAACAGGAACAGGATGTTTTATAGAAAACATATACACATTTAAAGGAAGTTTTGTAAATGTAAGAAAGGTTTATTTACATTTATCAATGTAAGCATCAGCAGGTTGCCAACAGGCTGTTTTTTAAGAGAACCTCTCTGAAGGTAAATGCTGGAGTTAAATTTGTCTGAGAATGACTGTTAATTGTTAATAAATTCTGCGTTTACTTGTTACCTGCAAGTTTATAAATCCAACTTATAATTTTGCTCTCCAGCCAAACCAAAGGGGTGGTTTAGCCATTGATCAATAACTGTGCCTGCAGCTGTGCCTTTTGCCAGGCCCTGTTTGGGTAAGACTGTTCCTTCCCCAGTCTGAGGTTGGCTGCTAAAGATGAGCTTTTGGCCGTGTTTTGGGACAGGTGGCAGAGCAGTCCCTGGAGCCGCTGCTCGGCGACCTGCGGGGTGGGGATCCAGACGAGGGACGTGTCCTGCCAGCAGCCCGGGGGAGCTGCTCCTGCTGCCCACGAGTGCAAGGACCCAAAGCCTCATTCTTTACGAGCCTGTAACCAGATTGATTGTCCCCCTGCTTGGCACACTGAGGAATGGCAACAGGTAAGGCTGGGTCCCAGAAAGAGTTTAAATGTGTTGCTCTGGCCAGGGACTTGAAACTCACCAGCAGGGAAGGCAGCTCCTGACCTTCTGTAAGTGTTTCGATTTCCATCATTAGAACAAGCTAACCCAAAAGCACTGCTTTAGACTCCTGTGCCAATGGGTATCACAGGATGAGGTGGGAGTCCCTGTTAGGATTTCAGAAGGCTGGATGCCAGTTAGTCCATACATCATCTTTTCCCTATGCTCTCTAAACACAATAACCTTCTTTTCTTTTTTTTTTTGATGTATTAACTGGTGAGGGACATAGATTTATGCATAAGATGCATGTTTTTCTCTAAGATTTCTGCTACTTGTTTGCATTCATGTGGTGTGTTTGACTTTTGAACTCCAGTTCTCCTCATCTCTGATATAGTAAATATTTTAACAGACGAATGTTCTGTGGTGCTTGATTTTTCATTGCAAGTAGGTGTCATTTTTCAAGAGCACAGATGTCCATGCAGCTGTACCTGCTGTGTTTAACTCCTCTCCTCCTTAGTGTTCACGTACCTGTGGAGGAGGGATTCAGACCCGCAGAGTGTCCTGTAAGCAGCTGCTGACAGATGGAAGTTTCCTGAAACACCCTGATGACACCTGCCAGGAACCCAAACTGCCATCTAGTAAAGCATGTGCAAAAGTTGATTGTCCTCCCCAGCTGGTCTTTGGAGAATGGTCCAAGGTGAGCAAACCTCAGTAACGGTGAACCAAAACCCTCCATTGCAAAACAAGCTCTAAAGATTTCTGCCTGGGTGAATGAGCTGTTGGTAGCAGTGAACTGCCAGGGCAGCTGAAGCTTTCACAAGGCCTGTCCTGAACTAAACCGTGCATCCCTGCCCGCAGCCAGACTGATCACAGCCCCCTCCCTGGCCAGTGCTTCAGCCACTGAAGGACAGGCTGTAATGCATTGCATGCTGTCTACCAGACACGTTTAGCTATCAATAATTTCACTGTACAGCTTCCAAAAAGCAAATCTTTGCATTATTCTGGAATACATCCTCCTCCTTTCCTGTTTAATACAAGCTTGCTACCACTCTCCATTCAAAATGATTTAGAAAATTGAATTTAGAAGCTGCACTTACAGGTTCATGCAATACAACCTAAGAAACAGGGTTGAGAAACTTGCCAGAGACTGTTTAGAACCTGCTGAATTTTTTCTCACAGGTACCAGATCTCATTGCTCTGTTTTGCCCATGGCTGGACATAAACACTGTTGTGTTATTTTAATTCATGACTTGCTGGAAAAACTGTCTGTCTTATATTCTTATTGCCTGGAAAAGTGGAGAGAGCTTAATAACTAATATTCGAATCTAATAACTAGGTAACACAAGGATTCCTATGAAGTAGAGTGTGTGTACTCTCTCAGAACTAAAAAAAAAATTAAAAAGAAATTGAAAAAAACCACCACAAAACAAACTAGTTTAAAATTAGCATGTGTGGTGTGGAGCACCAAGTTCAGTTTGACTGCATCCTTCCTTTCACAGTGCTCAGTAAGCTGTGGTGTTGGAATCCAGAGGAGGAAACTTGCCTGCCAAAACCTAACAGCAAAGGGCCAATATGTCACATTAAATGGATCTATGTGTAGTGGTCTGTCTCCTTCACTGCTTGTAAGGTCTTGTCAGATGAATGCCTGCAACAGTAAGTATGTGACTTTATCTGGTTCCTTGCTGATTTGGAGTGATCTATTTATAAAAAGAGATCTGTGTACATATTAATTCACTCATCTCCCTATACTATCACAACATAACTTGGCACAAACTGAATGTTGTCATTTCTATACCAGTAATAACAGGATTGTTTTTGTTTTTATTTCTGCCACTCAGAAACAAAGGTTATGATCTCAATAAGTAGTTTCTGAATATATATTATGGTACATACCTCCCACCCTCATTCTTACGCATAACTTGATCTGATTTTTCCTTTATCATTTACACTATTCCGGTTGGGAAAAAAAGAAAAATTCATAAATTTACCATAAATTGCAAAGGACATTAGAAAAGATAAGAATCCAGTTCTGCTGCCTTGTCTTTTCACTGTACATTTGTATTACACTGGACATTTTGCTTAACATGGTGGAATTCAAAACCTGAAACTCTGTGCCAGTGATAATTTTAGGTATAATTTCTATCTTTCCTTGTAAAAATTAGAATCCTGGCCTCATTAGCTGTACAGGGAGTGGTGACAGTACAGACATTCTTCAAAAAATCTGATGTTTAATTACTGTATTTATAAGAATCTTTTCAGAAAGATTGTCAATAGAAATTGAACAATTTGGGCACAATTGGGTTATGATATTGATGGTAGTTGCACTAATTGCATGTTTAACACCGATGCAAAAACCTCTCTGATACAGAGTATTTTCAATTATAAACAGTAATTTAGAATAGGCAGATCTAAATGCAGGTTTCTTATGTCTGAATCTGTGCTCCCCTTCCTTTATAAAGGCGAGTATTGGTTTGCAGGCTTGGGAGCAGGGTGCTGAGAAGAAAGGAAAAAAGAAGAGTTTTTAGTTTTGAGCTGGGGTAAAACAAAAAGCCTTTTTCAGTGGCCTGGTTCTGATCAGATCAGAGATGTTTTGACCCAGCTTGTAGTGTTGTGAAGAAATAGCTACTTTATACATTTTGAAGCTTTGCTTTAAAAGTTATTCACAAAACAAAACAAGAAATAGAATAATTACTGATTCATACATAATACAAAACTTACTTTCCTGGCCTGCATTTCAGATTAACATGCCAAAATCCTGAGGTTCAAAACTCCACTTAAATAAAGCCCTGTGGACTTTCAGGAATGTCCTTGGCATAAGGTTTAATAAAATATTTTGAGCTGCATATCTATCTGAATTTAATTAATTGTGGATAGTTGAATGGCAGAGGAGCTGGTTTGCAAATTGCTTAGCTCAGACTCATATTAATGTTACCATGTCAGAGAGCAGCACAGGGGGCTGCAGAGGGAACACCATCGGGCAGAAGGGGTGCAGATCAAAGTCATTAAGAGAATCACTGTCCTCTCCCTCCATTTCCACGACCCTTTGGAGCTCAGATCTGCCCGGTGATTCTCTCCCAGTGCAGCAGGAGAGCAGGGGAAGATGGGAGGCTGACCCATCCCTGTAGTTCCTGTTTGGGTCTTGCAGAAGGAGCCAGGATTAGGACAGCAGCAGGCTTTGGATTCCCAGGATAATGCAGGAGGCATCTCCTCCCCCTGCAGCCATGGGTAAAGGCTGCCTTGAAGGGGGAGTGAGTAGAAATTAGGAACAGAGCGTGCCTGTAGGACAAGGAGTGGTGTGGATGGGTGTGGTGTGGGGTGTGAGTGGTGTTGGGGATTCTTGCTTGGAGAGAGCAGTTTCTAAATGTCTCTCCTCAAAGTGATGCTTCTGTGGCCTTTTTTACTGTTTCATGACAGTGCTGAGTCATTTCAGACTTAGTCTTTTACCCTGAGACTGGTAATCGTGGCTGTTTTCTGATTTAGTAGTGCTTGTTAAGTAGAAACATTCCTGACTCTGGACTCTGAGAAATAGGAAATAACACCAGTCTAGCCCTGAGGTCATGAGGACCTGAAACCCAGCTGAAGCTGTTCAGGACCATTACAGGTCACAGATGCAGATGGATTTGTATCAGGTGATAATGAGGTCCAATGGCTCCAGCATATATTCCTTAAGATTTACCTTTACTCTCCCAAACAGTCCATTACCTCAGCAGCTGCAAGATTGAATGACACGAAGGATCTAGAGAATGCAGACTTAAGTGGCCTCATACATTGGAGTGACCTTATATATTTATATGGCCTGCCATCCACAACTCTGAACTTTGTTTCACTCTCATCCTTGCTCACCAGTCACCAGTAAAAATACACACACCCTTTAGTGTTGAGCTGCTAATGAGAGTTAGTGGTCTGTCTTTTTTAAAGAAATGAAATTGATGAGACTTGTTAACATATTTATAAGCATGCACTGGGTTTAATTCTAAGTTGGAATAACTAGTGTAAACAGACCACAGCCTGAACTATTTTAATTTGTGTGTTTAAAGTTACACTTACTGTGTCTGTAAGTTGGATTTTGGAAATGGAAGATATAATACTGGAACGCTTCCTGAAAATAAATATTTGGGGCCCAATAACTTATTAAAAACAGGACGCTACTTTAATAATTTTAGTAAACTGAGTGCCTAAAACAATTTAATTGTTGTACCATGTGAAATGGTTGAGGGAACCTTGTATCTGGATAACAAATCCCGATTTAAAAGCTGTGTAATTATGAAACCATGATATCCCCACAGGTCTGAACTCATTACCCAAAACATTGAAAATAACCATTTTGTTTTATAAGCATAAGAACGCACTCCAGGGTGTAGTTCCTATAGTGTACACACTTATTGAATGCTCGAAGCATTTAGCTTTTCACCTATTTCTTCACAGCATATTTGGAGCACATGTATGTGCAGCTTTTCGAGTATCATTTGTGTGCCATCAATGTAATTGTCTTCTTTATTTAAGTACCTCCCAAGTGGAAAAGCAGTACTGATTGCAGATTCAGACAAGCTGGGAAGTGTTGTGATCTGTGTGTCCTTTTCCTGGCTCATCAGCTCGTTCTGCAGGCTCTGAGTGTTCTCTCTGTCACGTACCAAAACACTGCATCACCAAACACAACCGGGCTGTTTGCTATCACCAGCATCATTGCTTCCCGTGTGGCCGATTCGACCTGCCATGGAAGGGCTGGGGGTTCGTGCCCTTGCTCCTGCAGAGCTTTGTTCCTCCCTGCCCGGTGCTCTCAGCCTGATTAGTTGTGCTGATCAAAGCTGGCACGATGCTGCCAGCAGTGAGTCAGCACAGTGGCATCCAAAACACTGCAGTCCCCCTGTGCCTCCCCAGCTCTGCTGGGAAAGCCTGCCTGTGGTGGAGCTCATCCAGGCAGCTCCCTAGAAACCTTCCAGCATCCAGTTCAGTGCAGGAGGAGCTTCATAATTCCCATCGTCTCCATACACAGCCTGCATGAAGCTTTATGCTGTTATTGCCTGCTTTTGTCAATTTATCTGATCACTATATTCAACCTCTCAAAATTATGCCTTATTTCTCTCTTTCCTCCCTTCCCTCCCCTGCTTTCTTGGCACAACACTCTCAGCAACTCATCTTTCAACCCTAATAAATTACTCTCAGCCTATGATTACAGGGTGGCTTTGCCTGTTGCATGTACTGTGTCTTCACTGTTTCTTTCACCTCCTGCACTGCTATCAGTTTGGCTTGATTCAGGCAACCAGCACAGCCAGCCAACATCTTATTTAAGAGTCAAGGGGAACCTTACTTCTTGGATAGATTTTGTTTTAGGTCATTCTGCACTCAACAGTGCTCAAATGTGGGGAAAGTGATAATGTGTTCACATTTTTTTAATTCAGTTTTTTCATTTCCATCATGCCTAGCCATTCTGAGGCAGCAGTAGGAAATATAACCATAATAGGAACATATATATGGATTAATGTATAATAAATGTAGATATACTTTCATATATGTGTGCACCATCAACGTCCTTCACATATGTTGCCTGTATCCTTTTATTGTTAGGAGATTTGGGGAAGAAGCAATAGAATTCTTGGCTGAAGCAAGAGAGTGTTATGGTTTCATGTTGTTCATATTTTTGTGACTCAGATAAAAGCTCTGTGTGTTGCAGTCTAACTTGAACAAAGTCAGGAAAATCTCTTTCAAGCATTCCGTGAAAAGCAGATTTTCTAAGCATGACTGCCAATGACTAGATGCTTTTCAACACTTTGTTTTCTTGCAGAGATCAAGCCCAAGCTTCCAGCAAAGTTTTCTGCCCATGGACCTCAGATTGTCAGCATTCACCGAGTCTATATTCAGACAAGGCCAGAGAAGCGCGTTAATTTTACTATAGGCAGCCGAGCCTACTTACTCCCAAAAACATCTGTGGTAATCAAGTGCCCCGTGCGAAGGTTCCAGAAGTCCCTTATCCGCTGGGAGAAAGATGGGCAGCACTTAAAAAACTCCAAAAGGCTTGGCATCACTAAGTCAGGCTCGCTGAAAATCCACTGTCTGGAAGCTGCAGATATCGGTGTGTACCGGTGCGTTGCAGGCTCTGTGCATGAGACCTTTGTGCTGAAACTCATCGGCACTGACAACAGGCTGATCGAGCCCCCGCCCCTCCGGAAGCAGCCCCGCGAGATCAGCGACCCAGATCACAACGAGGCCAACAGCCTCGGGGCCAAATGGCACAAGATGAGCAAAATGTGGCAAATGTGGAGTAAAAAGAATGAGCTCTACCTGGGTGACAGGCAAGTAAATGATCAGCCATTCCTGCGGAACCTTGGAAGCTTTGGGAGCAATTCAGCAGAAGACTTCAGCTCTCGGGAGTTCAGGAACAAACGGCTGGAGGCTGCAGTTCTCCAAGGCGCCTACAGCATGGACACCGTGCACTTCGAGGAGCTCATAAGGAACGTGAGCCAGCTCATTGAAACCGGAGAAATCAGCGATGACTTGGCCTCCCAGGTCATCTACCAGTTGATTGCTGAATTATCCAGGCCTCCACAACCAACTACGGAAAAATGGAAGCAGGCCCAGGATGAGAAAGTTGCCTCAAAACTCACAGGCAAATCGCCAAATGAATCTGAACGTTTCAGCACAAAAACAGTTGATAAGTTAATGTTTGACCAGAAGGTTCCAGTTATTATGAGGCAAAACGAAATTCCTCAAGTTTCCTTCAACAAAACACTAACTGTACGAATAGGAAATACAGTTTTTCTGACCAAGAATACTCATGCTGTCAATCTACTGTGTGAAACAGCTGGTATTAGTGAAGTGAAATATACTTGGACAAAAGATGGCGAGACATTAAAAGCCTCTGAGAAGTGAGTAAATAGCTTCTCTTTTACTCTTGAATGACTTATTATGTCGCTATCGACGGAAACAATCCACCCTGCTGTGCAATATTAGAACATACTGTTGTAAAAATGAGATAAGCATGGCCACTGGGCCTCCCATCTTATTAGTTAAGTAATTTATTTTTATTATTTCAAATGTCAGTCATGTTGTTTGGCTTTACTGACATCCAAGTGTTTGTCCATTTCCAGGATACTGCATAGGAGGATTGACTATTTTTATAAGGTGAAGTGTTTTGGATGTCCTGGCTGTATTTTTTTGATCTGCGTTAATCATTTCAGCTGTGTCAGAAAAAGAGCAGATTTACCCCCAAATTAGAGAGGCCGTTGGATTCATTCAGATACTAAATACAGTGGGAACACATTAAAAACATCTGCCATGGTATAGATGAAAAGAAGTCTTAGTTCTTACTCATTTTCAGAAGGGAAAATATCACTGGTACCCTAACCATTCTTCAACAGACTATTTAGTTATGACTGGAGCTGCTTAACTTCAACTGAAAAAGAAAAATATGAACTTCTATGGTTGTTTTTCAATACTTTAAAATATTTCTGCTGAGGACAGTGAAATTCAAAATAATAAAGAACCTGTATTACCATCACATTGAGCTGACAAACGAGTACAGCAAGAGTTTGTTACAACCAGATATTTGCTCAAGACTGAGCAAATACTTCTACTTCAGTGCTGATAAATTAGAAGCTCACCTGGTAATATTAACATTAACTTTGTGTGCAAACCTCTTGGAATTGTAGCTAGCTCTTGAGTAACGAAAAAACTGGTTCTGAAATGATAAAGGCATTTTTGGATATTTCTCAACATACTTAACTGATTAAATGCACTGCCAAGAAAAATATACTTCTGCAGGGCTATCAATTAAGGCAAAGACACCCAAACCAAGCCATTTTAAAAAGTGCAAATATTTTTGGAACCATGTAGCTCCCACCAGTTATGTTTATTTTGTGAAATGTGCATAATTTTCCATTAATTTGTAGCAAGTGATACTTTAATTTTTTTGGACATGATGGTGTTTTGTTTATTTATGAGTATGTTTGCTTCCTAATTTTAGCCCAGACTGATATTCTTGCAATTGAGGCATATATTAGCAAAGTAGGTTTATTTCCTAATTTTTTCTCAGTAATCCACATACATGTGAGTGGACCCAAAAGGCAGTGATGTTAATAGCATTGCATCTGAAAGAGTGTGAGGAGGTAAATAACTGTTTATCTGTCAGGTTTGTAAAGAAGGATATACTTGAGCCATGCAAGAGGTGGCTTGTTTTGTTGAGACACAAGTATTTTTAATATAATTTTTTGTTATTCTATTATGTAAGTGTACTCAGTGTGGCAAAACACCAGCTGCAGGTTTTTGGGATGTGCTGAGTGTATGCCAACTCATGTAACTTAGTGCTGAGAAAGGTAACAAGGGAGAAATGTGTCATTTTCAGCCTCTTTCTTGGCCCTGTGACACCGTCTCTAATACCTTGCCCCTCAGAGGGCAGGCAAGGTATTCAAGACACTTGTGAGATTTTGGTGGAAGATTTTAGCTTCAGTGATGATATTAAAAAAAAAAAAGCCCCAACAACCCCAACCCCATAGTAATTTGAAAGTCAGATCAACCCATAGATTTGTGAATTCCCCAATCCTGCTGAAAACCAAGCTTGCTCTGGAGAGATCAATTTTTTGCCAAGCCGAATACTTTTAATTGTGGTATTCTGATTTATTCACACTTCTGTTCACATGGGATCCTGGTTTGTGGTAGCAAATGCACTGTCCTTCAAAAGGCTGCAGCTAGGACACAGCTCTGTAGGAGAAGGAGATCTGAACAACCCTCCCTGTGTGTATCCCTGAGTGCTCCCCTTCTGTCACCAGAGAGGAGGCAGAGCTGTGGCTGCCTGTGCTGCTCTGGAACTGCACACTCCTAAAGAGGAGCTTTGCTGCTGTATCTCTAACTCTTGCAAGGGGATTCAGCTGGGTTGGTCCCAGGGTAGTAACCCCTGTATTTCCTTGGTTATTGTGCAGGGTGATCCTGGACACCACTGGCATAGTGCAGATTCGGAATCCTACACAGAAGGAGCTTGGTACCTATGGATGCCTGGTTGTTAATGACTCTGGTTTTGATATGAAAACATCGCTGCTACTGAGTGCAGGTAAGATGGTGGCAGTCCACAAAATCGGGCTTTTATACACACACACACACACATATATATATTGACATACAAATATACATGTATGTGTGTATAACTATATGCATATAAACACCCGTGCCCACTGCAAGGTGAAATAGTTTATTTTATTGGCAACCCGTGAAGCTCTGCCTGATTTAACAGGCAGCAGTAAGATGGTATTGTTGCTCTAAAACCACAACAGGTGTGAACTCAGTCTGCCTGGATCTGTCCCACCTGTCTTTTCTGGCTGCTGCTTTGCAGACTCAGTTTTGTTCCAAACATAATGACTTTAAATGCAGGATCTATGTTTAAAAGTTAAATAAAGCTTTTAAAACTTACTATCCGTTTAATTTCAAAGAGATGCCTGTCATCTTGTCCTCTGTGTTAAATATGACAAATCTGGAAGGCAGCAGTTTCTCGGCATTTGTTGGAGGTACAATCGTGGCAAGAGTCGGAGCAAATATTATGATTGAATGTCCAGTGAAAGGTAAGTAAGAACTGCACTGACATTGCTTGTAATGTTGGAACCAGAAATTTACCTTATATCTTGAAATAAATTACCAGTGAAAGTCATTGATCATTAGTCTTTTTTTATTAGGCATATCACGCGCACCAGTGCTATTTATTTTCTGCCTGTCACTTCAGTTTACATACACATCTATATGTTCAGAGTTTCCTTTAAATGGGCTTTCTTTCCAAGAAGTGGTCTAGGGCTCCACTACAGAGCTTAAAGCCCACCAGAGTGTGGGACTATCTTGCTGCAATAGTGAGCGTGGCCAGCTGACTTGCTCATCAAAGAACTTTCTTGATCCCTGTTGGAGATGCACATCTGTCTAGACTATTGTTAAAACTGAAAATGAAATCTCCAGCCGTAGCCTAATAGAACTTTAAACCTGATGGTAAAGTAAACTTACCTTTTAGATCCATCAGTCTGCAGCTGCAGTGGGGAAACAAAGAAAAGTGCCGAGCTATGAGAGAATACAGATATTTTCTAGCTCAACATCTGTGGAGGAGGAATAATGTTCCTCAGAATTAACATGTATTAAGCCGTTTACTGCTTCATTGTATTTTCTAGCCCTTTGCTGGAAAGGTAGCTATTGCCTTTTTAATCTTACCATTGCTATCTGTGAAGTTTAAAGTGTAATATTTCAGTCACAGCAGCAATATTCTGTCAAACATTTAATAAGCTGAGCTCAGCCTTTTGTGAAGATGATGTGTGAAAGTGCAAATAACCACGAACCTTGCAAGTGAGTGCAAGGAACAACCTCAGAGCAGCCAGTTTCCTGCTCACATTTATGTGCTGGGAAATGCATATCAGAGGGTGTTGATACTGAACCAGGGTAGTGATAGAAATATATATATGCAAATAGCTCTGCATACAATAGTGGCGCCAGGCTGACATATATTAGGACATGTGGCTCTGCTATTCACCGTTGTACCAAGGCTAATTCTTTGATGAAGTAATATTTTCCAACTATAGTTTGGCAACTCCATGCATAACTGACCTACATCTCAAATTCAGCAGAGAGTTCATGTCACACTGTTAATATTAATATTGTTAGGATGGGTAAGCAGTTAGCAATTTAAATATAAATTAATATTTTCACATGGGACTGTAGATTTCCAAATGCTTTAGAATTGTATATATTGGTGAGCCAAACTTTAGTTATGCTGAGACACCAGTGTTGACTTAGAAAATGATTTATCTAATTGCTTTATTTCCTGTCATTGCCAAGGAAGTAAGTATTACTGTTTGTGAATAAAATAGAGCTTGCATGTCTTAAAATGTCACTAAGTCTAGAAGCAGAAAAACTTTTGCAATGATGTAAGCAGAGTTTTCCTGTTCTCCGTTCCTTAATGGAAAGTAATAAACCACTGACTTCAGAAGATTGAATTTAATAGCACCTAATGCTGATACGTTTGTCTGATAGGTGGGACCCAAAAATATGTCCATTTGCAGTGTGGGAGGATGAGAACTTCACTGTGAATGCTGATAATGTGAATGATCAAACCTGCAAAAGCAATGATAAGAGAGCCCTTGTAGAGTCAGGGAGACCTTGGGTGGGTCTGCTGCACCTCTTCCTCGCTGCTCTTCCTCCTGACTGCTCAGCAGAGGATGTGTTTGCCCTGTGAGTTTCACTGAGTGAAACATCACTGGGTGAGTCTTTGTGTTCTCCATGTTCTGCCAGGAGCTTATTCAGGATCCTTCAACACAGACATTACTGATGCAGATTTGTCACTGGTGTCACATCTGGTCTTTGGGGCTCCTGCTAGCCCCCAAAATAGTTCTCCGCAACAAGAACCATCTAATGAATAAAGTGTCTGTGTGTGCGAAGGGTATTAGTGCCATGTCAGTAGCAGAATCCTTAAATTACTTCTACATTTCTTGGCTGCAGTGACCTCGGAGGGTTTTCTTTTCTGTAGAATGAATAACCTAAAAGACATTTATTGAGTTGTTCAATCCATAGTTTCTTCTGCAAAGGAATTGATCTGTTGAGGATGTAGAGTTTAATATTTTGTGCAGTGTTGGCCTTTGGGTACAAGTTTCCTTTTCTTTTTCATTGTTACTGATTTGGTTCTTTTATCCTTTTGAAAGCCTTTCTCTCAAACTCCAAAAATCATATTGAGATTGAAAAAAGCCCTTTGAATTGCTGAAGGCCAGTGTATCCTAATACACAGAAGAGCATCAAAGAAAAGAATAAGAAAAGTTAGCTGAACTTCTGAAACTGATGGTATCTCCTTTTTTTCTCTTTTTAGTTTATAACAAGACTATTTTCCATTAATTATAATAAACTCACTTTTATAGCTCCCACACGAGCATACGTTAGAAGATATTCATACATTCTGGATAGATTCATATTCCATTCTTACAGCCAAGAGCTTTTCAATCAACACACATGGTATAAATATCAATACTGATTGCTCCAAATTGCTCTTGGATAACATTTATTGTATTTGCAGAAAAAACCGTCTTGTGATTATTGCTAAAATAAACTAAAACTGTCAGACTCCATTTATTGTAAAAACTTTGAAAGTTCTAAGTTGAAGTAAAATAGAGGGAAAAGTGGAAATATGAATAAAATGTGCGTTGTCTGCCACTTGCTGGAGAGAGTAGGGAAGTGACACTGAGCTGAGGTTGTTTACACTTCTCTTTGCAGCTCTGAAATGTCTTGGCACACAGGCCTTGAAAAGTAGAATCTGCACCTTCATCCAAATTCTGCATTCCTATGAATAAATTTTGGCTCTCTAATAATAACATTCTGATAAAAAATTGTGAAAAATACACAAAGCCTGTTGTATCTTTTTGCACAGAATTTTCACAAAGGTGGACCAAGTACTTGCTGTCAGTGTTGGAACTTGAAACAGGTCCAGAAAAATAGAGATTTTGATTTTCCATCTGTTGCTTCATTTACCCACACTATTTCAAATGTAACTGTGATGCTGTTTTTTGTCTTCTATGCTTAACCCCTTTAGAAGACATCAGCAAAGAAATATAGAAGTTTAATACATAGGATTTTGGCTCTTCATTTCTTTTAGGTTTTTTTTGTGTGTTCTAAAGGGTTTTAATAATAGATTTCAGAAGTTTAAAGGAGTGCATACAGATCTATTTTATGAGGAAGGAATGACAGTATTTATGATTAGTATAATAGAAGGAAAAATGTTTGCTCTTACGCTGTTTACAGTAAGTGCATCTTCATTACAGTTTTTGTTTGGATCAGGCTTAAGCAGGAAGGGCTGAAAGATGTTCAAAAGCTTAATGGTGCTTTGCTTTGTGCCTTGTAACAGTCTGGGCACCTGAAAACTGAATCCCTGTGGATGTAACTAAGCTGAAGGGTGTGCCTGGCGACTGTACCTGATACTTTGCCAGTACTAATGGGCAGGATGGCTGAGGGTCCAGGCAAGATTGACCTAGCCCAAAGCAACCCTCATCCAAACACACACTGTCTTTTGGGACATTGGTACCTACTAGGTCTCTATAAAAATATATTCCCGAGACCCTCCACTACTTTCTGATGTATACAGAGCTTCATGGAGGGGGGGAAAAAAATCCATAAATTGTAATTGTTCACAGCATTGATTTTTTTTTTTTTTCTCTCACAGCTTTGTTAATTTGAAAATAAATTTCTTTTAAATTCGTGATTCAGGAAGGTTTAAGATGAATTGTGTTAGAGGAAGGTAAAGTTTCAAATACTTCCTACCTCAGTTTGCAAAAAGCTCTTGAGAAGTTGCCTAGACAAAGTTTAACAAACTTTAATTATGTAAAGGAAGAGGTTACCTCAGTGGTTAGCACCTGCTTGAATGGCTGAGAGGAAAAAGTGGTTAAATTTACACTGGGGAGAGAGTAGGATTCCCCAAAGGCTGTTCTGGGATTTGTGATGCTCAACATTTTTATAAAAGTTCTCAAAAGGAATGTGAGCAGTTTAGTTAACTAAAACTGTGAAGAATGGAGATTTATAAAGGCTAATGTACCTAAAACTCCCTGCAAAGAGTTGCAGCAGGATGATCACACAAGTAACATTTAAAAGCTGGATGAGCTCAAAGGATGTTCAAAGTTGATACTTGCAGAATAAATGTACACATAGAACAAATAACCTTAAAGGCAGACAAATGCCTGTCTGTCCCTGAAGGACTGACACTCACAGAAAGGTCTCTGCAGTCATGGTGCTCAGTTCCATGGAGCACCAGCACACTTGCTGGGTGCTGGCCAAATCAAAACTAAGGGCAGAGGAATGGATCAAATAACAGAAGATATAAATTGGCCATTCTTTAAAGCTGTGGTGAATCCTGTTTGCAACTTGCTGATCTCATCTCAAAAAGGATATGGTGGAGCTAGAAGAGGTAGAGAGAAGAGCAGTAGGGGAAACAGGCATGATCTAAAGGCTACTTCTGGTCCTGGAAGGTAGGAAGGGTATTCAGTAGGTGCCATGATTGTTGTACTCTGCCTACACATCCCCAGGTGCCCATTGTTGGGCAGAAAGTGCAGAGTTAAGTGGACTTCAGGTCTAACTGAGAATAGCAATTCTTGTATAGTGCTTTGATTTCTGATAAAATTATATTTTTGAAATCCATGTGTATGTATCTACTTTATGATGATAAACGTCTGGGTCCCTGGTGATGTAGCACCGTTACTCAGTAAAGTGAAAGTATAATTACACCAGCTGGGCAAACCAGTCTCTGCTAACAGTGCTGGATGGTGGAAGTGCCCTAATGCACACCAACCAAGCCTTTGTTGGGGGTCGACTGCAGAATTCAGCCTAGCAGTCATTAGTTGCTAAATACAGTTGCCTTATTTTAAATGCCTGATTTTGAAAAATATTAGCCTTAAACTTCTGCAGCTGGAAAAAAGATTAAGTTCTCTTTGACAGCCAGAGAGCTAAACAGAACCCAACAGAGCTGTAGCAAGAGAGGGGTGGGAAGGGGTCTTGCTCTGGGAACCCCTCCCAGGAGGTCGCCAGATGTTGGTAAGAATACCTAAATGCTGCCCGATGCTGCCACCATCTAGGAAGAGGAGCTGCTGCATGGCTGGCAGGAAGCAGGAGAGGTAAAGCTTTGAAAGCTTGCGGGAGAAGGGGCAGTGTCAGAGGGCAGGTGGGGGATCACACTGAGTGCCAGAATGTCTCACGCTGCTGCTCTGCTTGGGGCTGTTATTCCTGGTGAAGATGGCAAGATTCATATGGGTAATTTCAGTAGCAGCAGGTTTAGGCTTTTTAGGGTTCACTAGAAGTTGATTGCCCAGGCATAATTCAGATGAATGTAAAGGCATTTTGAGAATTCTGCTGGAGAAAATACGAAGGTGTACCAGTGGAAGCAATTGCTTTGTAGGTTACGCTCAGTGCACTGAAGGTGTTAGTGGGTGTAGGGTAAATAATAATCAGATGACATTCATGTGTGTGTGTATATAGTTAACCCAGAACTGTTTACTCTGAAAGTTGACATGCAAATTTAGCCTCTGAAATAAGGTAAACTTTTAGTGAAGTGCAGCAAAATGTGCTTTGTGCCAGCACAGTTCTTCCTTGCTCTTGAATGGGAAATTCAGGATACTTTATGAGATTCTACATAGCTGGAGGAAAAATTTCTGAAGACATATCCAATGTTTTAGAGCAAGTAGTTAGTAGGCCAAGGTTTTTATGGTGTGTAATATTTCACAGGACTTTCAACGTTGGAGGAAATTTGTTTTTGAACACTGAATATTTTAAGGGTACCCTATAGGGCAGATTCCTTTCATTTTCTCTTTTTTTTAAACACGTGTTTTGCAGTCCCATCCGGAGCTAGAGTTTTTTTCCATAACATTTGCTGTCCCAGGGCCACTCATGGTGGAAAATGACTTTCTTCATGGAACATTGAGTATCGTAGAACTGCTCCAGTGCTAGTGGAAAATAACCTGTGTTTGAGGTCAGAAAAATAGATTAAACTAATTTTAAAGTTTTATAGCCACTTAGGTCTATAGAAGAACTTTTTAAGAGGATTTAGATCCGTTGCACGAGTAAGATTTGCATTTTCAAGGTTTTTCTAAGACTAAGAAGGCCTGAGTTCAGGAATGCATATTTGTTCATGAAGGACAATTACAGCCATCCTGAATTTTAAGTATGTGTTTAATTGCATTCCCTGATAGGGGTGGATTTACTCTCATGCCTAAGTGATTTCCTGACTTGGAGCTGTAGGATATAATTGTTTGAGTCTGCTACTATCTGGATCCAGTGATAGATCTCCCATTTGAACCCCTGGGATCTTTACTGCACTCGGGGATTCTGAACCTTTGGCAGTTTGGGGGAGTTGGTTCTCTTGGGCTCATCCTCAGCTGCATCTGCGTGGAGATGGGGTAGGAAGGAAACAAAGGTGGCTACAGGCCATCTCTTCCCTCTTCCTCCTTCCCCTTTTCATACTGTCTGGGGATCAAAGCAGGAATTATTCAGCTTGTAAGTGTTCTTGCTACAATTCTGTAATGAAAAAAGGCTCTTGAAGACAGTGTGAAAGTGAATTTTGTTCATTTAAAGTCCCTGTGTAAATCAACCTTTAAGTGAGAGTCGAGCATCTGCAGTAAAATTCAGCCTTGTGCACAGGAAAAAGTCCTCTGTGAAGTCCTACAAATATGTCCCAAAGCATAAGAGTAATTTCTGCTCCTTTAATGGAAGGAAAAAAAAAAAGAAAGCAACAACTTGGTTTTGGCTTATTTTTACTTAGTCTTGTTTCTACTTGGATAAGGAAACTACTTAAAACTCTTAGGTTTTCATATATGTGAGTTCTAAGGGGTAAAACAGAGGTTTTAGGCCTTAACTACTTGCCTAGGGAAAAAAAAATGAGCTTTTTCTTGGTTTTGATGGTATGCTTGAACTCTGTCCTGCAGTTTCTATGTAGGAAAATTGGTGCTTTTCACAGTGCAACTGGAAGAGCCTTGTCACAAGAGGAATGTGGGAATTGTGTACTTTCCCTGCTCTCTCCCAAGAGCTCCTAGATGAGACTCAGCTCAGTGGACAGTGCTGCATGCCAGTAGGGAAGGGAAATCTTATCTCGGGAGCAGTAAATATGGACTCTACTTTCTAAACGAGAAACACTGAAAATCTGCATGGTGGAAGGTTTTTCACCTGTAAGGTGCTAATGCTGACTGCATGATGAATTATGAGATGCAGTTTTATGCAAGGTACTCCTAAGCAAAAAAATAAATGCACACCTAAAACTAGTTTTTCCGAGTGTCCTCTAACAGTAAGAGTTTCTCCTGATAGGAATTCCAGAAATGAAAATATAAACAAGAACTCTGTCTCTCATGAGATGTACAGCAGGAAAGGATTTTTCACTGGCCATATGAACATACAGATAAAGTGAAGCTGTCCAGAAGAGCTTGAAATGCATGTGCTGCTTTGCCCAAGAATATGAAGGAGCTGGACTATAGGGATGTCTTTTTCTCCACTTTTATTTATTTAATCTGGTTTTAGGGTGTCTATTCGGAGATATGATAGCATCATATGATCAGCCTTTTTTCTGATCAGTTTCCCTACTGTGTCTCTTTGGATGCCCAACTCTGAAAGCTTAACATTGCATTTTTGCCCTCCAGTTTTGGGATCCCCTGAAAGGCAAGGTTAGAGGCCCTTGATTCCTGGCATAGAGCTATGTCCTGGCTGCTGCAGAGCATGCAGAGTCCTTCTCCCTTCTCCTCCCTTCATGCTCTATTCCAGTCTGTGATAGGTCCCTGAACTCTTCTCTAAAGCAATCTTTGTTTTTTCCTTAGCTCAGGACTCAGTCTGAGCGTTTGCCTTAATACTCTTAATGGCAACCTAACCAAAAGCCTGTGGAAAGGTCACAGAAGGAGCTTGACTGCAAATACCAGTTGTATTGTTCTTAAGCAGGTAGTCCAGTATTTCCCAGTCTCACTCTCAGATAGTAAATTGGTTTCCATGTAATACAAAGGTTGGGGAAAAAAATGGAACCATGAAATGCAAAATCTTGAAGGGTCCTCAAAATGGTTGTGAAAAAGCCAGCTCAGAGGGGCTCAGCACACAATTCACATAACAATTATTAACTCCTAGATAAAAATCCTACTTCTTGATAATTTGGGGTAAAATATAGTGCAGGAGTGGTGTGATTATTCCCACTGCTGTTCTGAGCTCCCCTTTCTGGGTGCACCCCGAGAGTGTCCATGTAACATCAGCTGCTGGAGAACAGCAGTGTGTGATGCCTGTGTGTAAAGCATTGGTGGTGTTTTTAACGTGATCTATTTAACTGATGGATTTCTCCCTCACATGCTCTTTATCTCTAAGTGCCAGCACCCCTAAGATGGCTCGGGTGGATTCCTGGTGCATGACAGCTGGACTGGCTGCTGGCCTGTGGTGCAGGGCTCTGTCTGCACTTCTCCTCAGACCGACAATTTACGTTTGTGTGCTCACATTATTCACTTGAGTAATGGTCTGATTTACTCGTGTGTGTGGTATTACTCACTTGTTTCCCCTAAAGAGAAACAAATACAGCTCTTTGGAGAAAGAAAGAGGAATCATTTGCTATAACTCGAGTTTAAGGTGTGTGACAGATACCCAGTTTTGAACTTAAAATGAGTGGCAAAGCTATTCTGCAGATGTCTTCTGCAAACTGAACTCCAGTTCACATTTTAAAAGGCTCTTCATGTCTCTGAATGAGACACACGTAGAAGAATAGAGACATGGCAATTTTTCTGGGATAGGTCTAGGATATAAACAGTTTGGAAGAAAAATATTTGACTTTAGTTAAATCCTGGGAATGAGCTACATTTTGAAATGCTGTCATGAGAGCAGAGGGAGGACTATCATGAGGTGATACTAGGCTAATGTTTGATAGAGGCTCAGGTTAAAAGTTTAAATTTGAACCATTCCAAACGTTTTTGTGTTTTGTAGAATTTGACATAAAACCTTTTTACTTCAGTCCCATCTCAGCTGTGCTGCTTCTGGCTTCTTTTTGGCTCTGATTGGCCTGCTGGGTTTTGGTGCCAGTGAGGACAGTCTGGCTGCAAACCTCTAGGCCTTAGAGTAAAACAGCTCAGACCCTCACACCACCTCCTCAGCCTATCTGCAGAGTAAGTATATATGCCTGAATGGCTGTGGAAAGTACACTGTAAAGGAAAAATGTCTGAGAATGATACGCTTTAGCCAGAAATCTGGGTAAAATGGAAAAAAGACCCTTAAAACAAGACCTCATCCTAATTCCAGATGGATTTTTCAAAGTGGCATAAAGCTTCTTCTAGAACCTTGAGAAACAATCTGGTTTTTGGATCGCTGTGCACTCTGCAGAGTTGTTTTATGCAGCTTTATTCAGTAAAACACAATTCTACATGAGTGTAAAAGCACAGAACAGCTGCTAAATTGTCTAGAATAAAATCTGTGATTATACAGAGAATGTTTCTCTCCACTGCCTTTCTAGACAAAATGGCGGGGGGAGCTTTTTCCTTCAGCGAAATAGCAGGTTCCAAAAAATATGTCTGGTTCCTATTACAGCAAAGGAAAAACCTGAGGTGTGCATTGGAAGTGCTAAGCCAGTGATTGAAATGTTAAAGTTGTTCCTAAAGGCCATTCCACATCATGAAGACATCATCTGTAAAGTAATACTGCACAATGATCTGTGAGGAGAGGAGGCTGAATTAGCATTCAGTATGGCTGGAGCTTCCAAATGTCCCAAATTCGGGTCGGCTTCTGCAGCAGAACCTGGTTAAGGAGTCTTCAGTGAGCACTGACCAATTTATTTAGTGAAAAAAAGAATTTAGGTGAAATATTTTTTTTCATCTCTGACTTGTCCCATCCCTGAACCTTTGTGCACATCTGTGGCTGATCACTGTGCCCCATATGACAGCTGACCCAGCGACTTCCTCAGGATTTTGGAACTTGGAAAGAGCATTTCTGCTGCAGCAGCTCAACCAGAGCTCAAGCAATGAGGTGTCTGATTTGCCAACTTGCAACATATCTTTTTAAAGGCAAATGTTTGAGGAAAAAAAAACAGTGGAAATCTTCCCACTGGTAGTGTGCCAGTGGAAAAATAATTTCATTAAAAATAAGTGTTCAGAGTAATTTATTGATTAAAATTAAAAATGGCAAGTTATCTGCAGGAGCTGAGGCTTTCAGAGTTCAAGAACTATAGCAGGAATGATGGTAGACCTTTGGCTTCTGTACCACAGTTACTGAGATTACTTGACAAGAGAGCTCCCTCTTTTCATTATTAATAGTTCTTTCTATTCCCTTCCCTTCACACTCTGTCATTACAAACTGTACAGATCACATCTGCAACTTAGAGAAGTTGTTGCAAGTGTTTTGGCATAAATTGGCCACATGTATTTTCTAATTTATTACTTTTCTTCAAGAGAAATATTGTTGCCCCAATTTTTTTATTTTTGTTAAAAAGATTTAATCTTTCTTCCTCCCTTCTGTCCTTCCTTCGTAGTGGGAGGCAGGTTGAATGAAAAGGTAGTGTGCAGATCCTTACTTCGACTGCTCCTGACTGGGTTTAGTGGTGTCCCATCTTTCAGCAGTGAGATATGTGAGCACATTGCTCTTGTAGGACTGGTAGCAGTAAAACTGTCTTGGAGCTGGGCTTGCAGTACTTAACCTTTGATCTTTGTTCTTAGTGGGATGCTGAATTATTAATAGGCTCACAACTGAGAGGTTTTCTTCTGTGTGTGAAAACTGCTTGTTTTACTGCAGTGTTGTAACTTTGGTTTTCACTCTCTCTGAAATGACAAAGGAACTCAAGATTCTTGGATGTGACAGTAGCAGTTAGCAATATGAACCCTATGGCTTATCTCTCACAATTAATGTTTTAATTATTTTCCTTTTAAAGGTGTTCCCAAACCAAATGTAACATGGCTGAAGTGGAAAGACATTTTACAAATCAATTCTTTCTTGGTTTTGAATGGCTCTTTATTTCTGAGGAATGTTTCCTATGGAGATGCAGGAACATACACTTGCAGAGCAACTAATGCTCTCGGAAAAGCTGAGGCTGCATCTGTTCTCCATGTAACTGGTAAGTGCTGAATGAGAATTCCTTACTGATAGTAAGAGTCAGCCACTATATAATCAAAGTTTAGCAATAAAATAGTTGGGGGCATATTTAACACTTTATTAGAAATTTGGAATTTTTGATTGCATCTGACTGCCTGGGATCTGTTCTATATTTTGTGTTTCCTGTAATGTGGATCTATGTACAGATGGTTTGACTTGTAACTTCAGGGTTGTTCAAATAATCAGCCCTTAAACCAGCTGACACATTAAGAACTAAATCCACTGTCATGTTACAGTGTGCCCAGTGCTCCTAACTAGAGACAAAGGGCAGGCTTGAGTATTCAGAAAATCTTCAGGGAAACACAGAGAAATGAGAGCAAAGGCTGTGTTTGGGGTTTGGTGTTTGTTTTTTTTTTTTTAATTATAGAGGCCAATAGAATATAGGGGAGTGGAAAAGAAAATAATTCGGATTATGAACTGCTAACTCCCAGAATAGAAAATGTAAAGGAAAAACTCCATGTAAATACCTGCATTGTAAGTAGATTAATAATGTAATTCTGTATAATACAGTCATGCCTTGCAAGTCACTGCAGTCAATGGATCATTTGGCTCTAGAGATGAGCTGTCTCACCCCTTTGCTGTGCAAAGGGCAGCACAGCTCCCCATGGCCAGTCCTGCTACAAAGATCCCTTTCTTGGCCACACACCTAGGGCAGGTTGTGGTTGTTGGGTCTGTTGGTGAGGAGAACCTTCCAAAGACATAATAGGAGTATCTGTGTGAGGATGAGTGTAGACTGAAGCTGCCTTCCTAGTTTCAGTTTTCCTGGACTACATCAAAACTTCAGATGTTCCAGAGAGGAATATTACTATAATGATCTGACTGGAAGTTTGCTCACAAGAGTCTAAATTTTGTTTCAGTTCCTGGTCATGTGACATTAGTTTAAATAAATCTGGAGAGGATAGGAGAGGGCCAAATTCTGCAAGTTTTTGGCTGTGTGAGACTGCAGTCAAATGGGAGGACTTCTGCTGTCAGGACTTGCAGATTGCACTGGCTCAGTGCTGTCTGAAACATCCCATCAGCTTTTTGGCTTGGCTACAGCACCTGCTGCCTGACCAGGGGCAGTCCAGCGGTAGCACAAAGTCTGTGCAGCCTTTCCAGTAAAACTTCCTAAGGGCTGACAAGGCAACCAGTCCTTTGCCTGTGGAACTGGCCTCACTCTGGTTTTGTAGAGAGTTTTTTTGTCCTGGTGTTTACAGACAGGCAGGAGGCTTTGTACAGAAATTGCACACTGAGGAAAAATGTTGAGCCAATGTAAAATGACCCAGAGAAGTTGGAATATAGCAAAAGATTTAAACCCTTCTGGCGGGAGAGTCATAGATGTTATGTACATTCATTAAAACAGAAATGTTGATTAAGTGGTAAGAACTCTGTGTTACTGACAGATTGCCCACATTTTTGGCAGTTATTCTGCCAGCATATGATAAAAAGGAGGAGTTGCTATAGTGATGGGCATTTGACTCTGCATTCATTATGCTGTCTCTATGCGTAATGAGATTTTAAAAGATGTTCTTCTTTTTTCTGTTGTAACACTTTGTCATAATTCCATCTGATGGAACAGAGAAATTGGCCAGATTCCACTGAGAGAATTATTTTGCTTACAATTTCTCTGTGCAATGAAATAATAAATAACATTGTCATGAAAAACAGGCAATACATCCTGTCAATCTTGTTTTTACACTAATTGTTACAGGCGTGTTTTTCTAATAAATTCAATAAATTTGATTAATTTGGAAACTTGCATAAATATAAATAATTTCTGTTTCCCTGTACACATACCTGAAGTTTATTTGTTAGACAGATAATTTAACTGCATAAATGAAGTTGATCCTAAAGAAATACAAACTGCTGCTATCGTTCTGCTTCATAACTAGCATGCGGGATATTTTGATATGAAATGCTTTTTGGCATCATGATTTAATTCTTGCTCAGAAGAGGTCTTACGCCTTGTGTTACAGAACAAAGACCTACAGAGAATAACACTCAGTTATTGAAGGGGAGCAGAAGAAAGCGTGTCCTGATGGCATCTGGGATTGGTACAAATGTCAGTGTGGTACCTGGAGATCCACTACGAATAGGTGTGTTGTCTTTTCTGCTTTTTCATGAGTATTATTTATTTATTTTATTAAAATGGAGGGGGCCCCATGGAAAAAGTGATTGCAATTCCCAAGAGTCCAGGTTTGATGACCACCTGGATTTCTTAACTTTGACTCAGCTCTCAGTTACCAGTGAGGAGGCCTTAGATTAAGACACACAATCATATCTTTTTATTCAGCTTTTCAAAAAATAGCTCTCCTCAAGACACTACAAGGTGAATCACCTTGACACTAAAGCTATGTAATCCCTCTTTTAGCTTCACTTGCTAAAATGGAAGGGTTTCAGCTGGGCTCTAGAACATCTGTGTTTTTCTCCAGTCTAAATGAATGCCTCTGTTTCCATCCCTGCCTGTTCTGATAGAGTGAAAATGCAGCAATTTCATTTAATGTGTTTATGACTCCTTTATCAGATAGAAATTCTTTAATTACAGACCTATTTGCATATTATAGAATCTGGGATGAAATCCTCATTCATTTAAATCACTGTTTCCCCCTTCCACTTTGTTCCTATAGAAGTTAAGTTTATAAGAACTTACTGAAAGGGAAATTACGAAGAAGTGTGGTAAGTGTACATCAGCTTACAGAGCTCATACCCCTCAAGGGGCAGTCAGGATTTTGGGCCATAGCTTGGACTTCAGTGGATTTATGCATATTCTTGTTTTTATTTAGCATGGTAATATCCTTTATGTAGAATCACACACCCACACATACTTGTTCACAAACATTTCAACGTGTTGAGAAAAACCAGCTGAAATGCTGTTGATTTTTAGGTTGCCCGGTGCTGCCCAGTCACAGAAATACAGTCCAGTGGCTCTTTGGAGGTGGTCCAATAGAGGAAGTTAAGACCTTGGAATACCAAACCCTGGCTGGGGGTCGTATCCTAGAGGTGAACACCAACTCTGGTCAATTTGCTGGACAGTTCCAATGTCGGACTTCAGCTAGTGCAAAACTAATGTCAGTTTGGGTAAATGTCAAGAAGGAAGGTTTGTTGAAAATTATATGACAAATTCTTGAATTTTAAAATATCTCCTTTTGCTCTGTAAAGATTTTACTGATAACTAACCTGCTTTTCTGTATTGAAAGTAATTCAGAAATATGTTTAGCTTCACATATGGGAATGGTCTTATCTAAGGGAGTAGACAATGTCCATACTCCAAGCTGGATATGGGAATTAATGTGTATCTAAATATCACATGAGGGTTCTAATTTCTTGCCTGTGTATCTGAGAAGCTAAGAGAATGTGTCTCACTGCTTAAACAGTTTTAAATCAGACAGGTTTTATCAACTTTCTCTTCAACAAACTGCTCCATGATAGCCCATCAAACTGATACAAAACTGACTTTGAGGTCATCTTTGGAAATATCTTCATTATAATAAAAATAATTTTAATGTAATTGTCATATTCCAGCATCATCACAATTAATATGGTAGTGATCTTACTGCAGACACTCTTAATCACATTAATGCACTAGAGCACACAGCACACTCATAAATTTCCATGTGAAATTCTCAAGAATGTCTTGTAAGGTTCCCCAGTGTAATGCACTCGCACAAAACCACATATCTATCAGTAGGTTATAAAATGTGCAACTAAATTTCAAAATTGGTTACTTTGAAAAGAACTTTGCATATACACCAGCAGTACAGTCAGCTGTATCTGCAAACATTTTTTCAAGTTTTAAATATTTTAAGTGTTTAGAAAATAATGATATTTTCTTTTTTAAAACCCAATTATAATTAGGAACTCAGATTTAAAAACAAGCATCTGTTGACACTGTAGGCTTTTCTGTATGTTTTATCTCTTCACCCAGCAGTTTGATTTGGCTTATGGGTTATGTGCAAGGGACTCAAGCAGTAGGATCAGATCCCCTATGCTATGTATGGGGGTGTTCTCCATGACTGTTCATGGGTGAGGATGGTTCTGGGAGTGCCTGGGGTTATGGAGGAAGTTACATTTGCAAAGGAAGCTTACTGAGATGTATCTATGACCAAAATACTTATTTTTAAAATCAATTCTAAATCAGAAAATAGCCTAATAGAATTTTTAAAAAACTAGATCCAGCCCTAGATCTTAATTTAGATCTCATTACAGTTAGAATGTGTGCCAGTTATTGAACTGTCCACCTGCAGTCTTCAGCTGGACTGCCTTTTGGTTGCCCAATCCCCTCTCCAGTCAGGTTGGGCAGTATTTTTGGGTGATTCCATTTTCTAATTCTGAGCTTTAACTGTGATTGACACTAAAGTAAATGTTTCATCACTGCCATACCCATGCATTTGTGAGGCTGTAAAACTTCTCTTGGTGGTTTTTGCACGGTAGGCATTTTGAGGGCACTTCTGAGCAGTGTCATCGTAGTTAAACAAACAATACAGTCTCTCCATCATAGCTGCAGTCAGTAAATTTAACTATTTCTACTTTGAAAAAGGCCCTTTTGTATTATTTTAAGAAATCCAGAAGTAATAAGGAAACATTGAAAAACAATAAGTTAAAGAATTCATTATGTGCTGCAAGAGTGAGCCTGTGGACACAGCTGGTAGCTATCAATTATTCTTGGTTATTATAGAAAAACCTGACTCCTTCTGTGATCACATAAAAATCTGTCAACATTGCATAGTACTTCATCTTTTACCAAGTGTCAAAAAAAAGTTGTGGAGGAAGGGGTAAGCGTGGAATTTTGACTAAATATAAAGGTAGTAATTGTTAGAGGTGATTGGTTTTTAATATAAAACCCCGCTTTAAAACAAATTCCTTTTTCATCTTGCCAGATGCCTCAGTGGCAAATTACTTTTACATTAAATACTCCTCTGTAGTTTAGGACAGGATTTTCTTAAATCCTGAAATTATGTGAGGTGTCTGGAGTAAGATGAGTTTTCTTCAGGACAAACTTGCTGTTGAACAGCAGGAAACCTAGAGAGCCTGATTTACAATTTCCTCTTTTTAATGCTCATTGTATAAAAATGTTATGAAAGTTTTAAAAGGAGCTCATCAGTTCCCACTGTGAGCCAGCTTCTGCCCTTCATATGCTGATCTCATTTGCCTTCTAGAGGGCTTCACGCTCGTAGCAAAGGGCTGAACTTGAGGGGAAGCTGAGCAGAACTAAATTCTACTTTGGCTCATGGTCCCTTTTGACAGTGCTGGAATATTTGCTTTTTTACAGAGGATGTGGTGTCTATGCAGCCTACAGAGCGTGCTGCCAAATCAGTCAAAAAGTGACACAGTTCCAATGTACAGTGCCTCTCTCACACTGCTTCCAATTGTATTTCTTAGATTACAGCTGGGAATATGCTGAGTGGAGTCCTTGCTCTGCCACCTGTGGGCATTCAGGAACCCGCTCCAGGAGCCTGCAGTGCATGAACGCAGAGAAACAGAAAGTAAATGAGTCACAATGCAGAGAGCTGCAAAAGCCAGGGATTATTTACCAGCCCTGCAACACAGAGGACTGCCCTCCCAGGTAAACTCCCTTCTGCTCTATTTCCATGTGCTCTTTGTGTATTAGAATGCAGTCACCACCTTCTGAAATTGTTTCTGTGTTTATGCTCTGAGCGTGAAATGTGGGGTTTATTTCATCAGGAACCTTAAAGCATGAGATGTGGAAATGGCTCAAAAGCAAGTAGGGAAAAGCTTGATTCAGGTGAATAAATAAGACCTGAATGTGTCTCCATGCTGCTGCAGCAAGTCTTGCTGCTCCCACACCACACCTCCAAAGCTAAGCTGGACATCTGTCTGAGGCACTGGGATTCCACATTTTTGTGGAATCTGTGCCACCCCAGAGGGAAAACTTGTGTTTAGAGTGGGCAGGATATCCCTGTGTTCTCCTGCTTTCCTTTGTGCTGGCAGGGCTCTGAGTAAGATGTTTTCTGTGGAATGCCTCATTTCTCTCTAATGCCCCTCACCACAGTGCTCCTTGAATGTCCTTCCCTGCCAGTTTTCTCACTGGATCAATTGAGGATCATGGGGCTGACAATATTTATATCACAGACCAGTGTATCACAGCACCTGATCCCAAAGGCCTGAACCATATCTCTAGACTATTTGAGTTGCACTGAGCATTCCAGCTGAACAGGGTGTTTCTGCAGGTTTTCAACCAGAAACCCCACAGGATCCTCAAAACAAGTGCTTTTTGTTGCTTTAAATAATTGGTGATCACTATCAGCAGAAAATCTGTGAGGGATACACACAGTTTGGAATTGTCCCTCACTGGAAAATGTTGGCAGGGAAGTGTTAAGACCTTAGCTGACATTGTGAGAGTGCATCTTGCCAGTATGTTCTAAATTCTGTTCTAAATGCAGGAAACATAGCAACAGATATGTATCAGGAGAAGTTGTTTATGTTTCATTATTAGCAGCCAAAAAACCAGATCGTCCTAAATTGTGAGACTGAACTCCAGCCATCTCAGAGAAAGCAAACATGCTGCCAGTAGAAAAATACTGAAATCAAACTAATAGTTTGAAGCACAGCTTCAGTTGCAGGTTTCTCTGTTAAGCTCCAGCATTTGGAGCAGATGACAGGAGGGTACAAGAGGTCCTGGGGCTCCTCTGAGCAAGGTCTTGCCTTTCAGTGGATTGCAGGGCATGACTAAATAATCTGATTATCCCTGGCCCTGGAGCATTCACAACATAAACAAATCAGTTATTTCATATGGCTAAAGAGAATGGGAACTGAATTGTCTTTTTAAATGCTGAGATTTGTTCTGCTTTTAATTTGGCGTTATGTAATCACCAATGGAAGGCAATTGTGTGTATACTAACATAATTAACTCTGCCTAGAGCCATATGTGTTTGCTAACCTATAAATTGGTTTTCTTTTATGAAACATTCCATGGTTTCCATACAGGAAGAGCATCTCAGATACCTGGAAAATAGCCCTGTGTCTGGCTCTTGGTGCCTCTGACCTCTCCCCTTCCCTGTGATTACTGACCTGGGAGGGAAATGTAAAATGTCCAGAGTTCCCTTCCCATTTTCCCACCTACTGATTTCTGCACAGCCTTCTCATCTCAAGGCAACTCTTTAGAAAGCATCCTTAGAATTATAAAGGCTTTAGATATACAGTGGCATGGGACCTTAATTATTCAAAGCGTTTTGCACGTGTTTAATCACTTCTCTCTGTCACAGTGGAGAGGTACAGTTAAGCAAATATAAGGGCTTGAGTATGTACTTAACTTGTGCTTTGCTGTGCATGCACTGCACCAAATGTTTGCCAAAGGGAGCTCAATACTTCAGCTTTAAAAGGGAGAAAATGACGAGGGTGCAGACTGTAAAAGATTAATCTTCCTTGAATGGATATAAGCTGTTTGACTGTAAGAAAATGAAATAGAATTTTTTTCCTGTTATCACTGTTGTGGTACACATAAAGTCTATTTTATATTTGTAGCCTAGATTTATGCAAAGAACAAGTCAACTTGATTATATTGCCACCTGCTGCCTCACCAGTATTGTTCCTAGCTGCCAAAGCAGACTAAATATTTGCAGCTTCTAATCAATAAATAAAATGTTCTGCTTGAGCCATTGTCTGGTGAGATCTCACTGTAATAAATTTGGATGAGTTATGGCAGCTGTCGCTTCAGCACCAACTCAATTGGTGCCATCCATTTTATAAGTAATGGAAAAATACACTCTCCTTCCTCCTGGAATGTCACATCCAGCAGGGTCTGTAGGGCTCACCTAGTAACAGCTTCTGGTAACAAGCAGTAACCTCTGTTAGCAAATATGCTGTAATCAGTTAACCACGTTGAGAAGAACTTGCTCAAGTGAAGAAGCAGCTGATTCTAACTGTTCTCACATCTAAGACTTCCAAGGACAGGTTCTTTTGCTTTTTCTTTGCAAACAATTGCTGCCAGCTACCAGCAGGACTGCAATAATTGCTGTACATGTGTCTGTGTATCCTGTAGGTGGGTAGCTGGGCCATGGTCTGAGTGCTCTGCATCTTGTGGCAGTGGATTTCGCCACCGACAGCTGTGGTGTCACCAAGCCAAAGCCAACGGCAGCAAGCTGGCCCTGCTGCCAGGGGCCTGCACACACAGGGACCGCCCTGTGACAAGGACACCCTGCTCGGGGCACTCCTGTCCCGTGGGGCCAGCACAGGCACAACCACAGGTGAGTTCCAGCTTCTGTCTGGAATATCCTTACATTATAAAGTGGGGCAGTGTCATTGTGCCACTGGCTGAACATCTGTCCTGTTGTGGCTGAACATCTGTCCTCTTGCACAAGGGAGGAGCTCTCTGGCTGTAATTGCCTTTCACACTAGTCAATTAGAAATCCTGTTTTGTAGGGTTTTTCCATTTTATGCTCTCTGAGCAGCTTTTGTTTGTTGAAGACAAGCATATTAGCTTCAGTACATTTTATGAGCTAAGCCATTACAATGTACTCCATTTTCCAAGCTAGTTTATTGCTTTTATTGCTGTCATATTAGTACACAGTTTCCATAGCTGTACTTGTGAAGTCCCCAAAAGATATATGAATGTGCTTCAACAGCAGTTGCCAGTGTTTAATGCACTCTGTTTTCCTGTATTTTCTATGTTTCTTCCTTCATGCATTAAACGTGTGCTCATGTTGATATGATTTGTATAGTTACTAACACAGTATTTACTGTTCAATGTGCAAGGTAATGAATTAGAATGCTATTGCTGCATTCCCAATACAGGTTTTAGCAAGGCAAGTTTGTAATGGTCAGAGTTACAGAAAGAATTTTGTAGCAGTGGGGATGTGGCATAATGAGAGCAGGTAATGGATTTAGCTTTAGGAACAGGCAGGAAAGTCAGTGTCTTGGCAAAACTGCACACAGAGCACCAACAATGTGTAGGCCTTATCCAAACTGAGGTGTGACAGGGCTGGAGAAGAAGGCAAGATGCAAAACTTATGCCTGGGTTGTGTACCTGGGTAACTGCCCAGGAGAGTAATTCTGTTGTTACTAACTTGGCTGTTTCTTTTTCTCTCCCCTCACCTTTTGCTGTCAATTTTCAGTGTTCTGGTCGCTGTGTGGGCCTCCCTGCAGGTTCACAGCACCGTCAGTTTCTGTGTCAGCTTTGGAACGGATCTTTGGTGCCAAACTCTTCTTGTGATGAAGGAAAGAGGTAAACAGTTGGAAGAAGTTACAAGTTAGGTTCTTTAGATGATCAAATTAAGGTACACAATTGTTCCTGCAGTACAAGTAGGCAAATTCCTTTAGTGTCCAACAAAGGAAAGGAGGTAGAGACAGTCATCCAGTTCATCCAGTATGCAGTGTTTCAGGGTCAGTTAAGTTTTCTTAAAGATAAAATAAACAGTTATGTTTTCTTAAAGATAAGATAAAGATAAACCTTTTCTATTCCAGGGTTAAGAAACTGGTTTAAAGAGACTCATGTTTTCTCATTGATGAAGAAGTGAGTGAGCATAGAATTAAATAAAGGGAATTCAACTTAAATATTAAAAAAAATGGAACAGGTTACCCAGAAAGTTGTGGAGTCTCCATCTTTGGAGATATTCAAAATACAAACAGAGACAATCTTGAGGATCCTGGTCTAGTTGGTTGTGCTATGAGCAGGATGTGGGAGCTGATCGGTTCCATGGCTCTGTGAATAAGTGTTTAGCACAAAATCAAACATTTAACTGCCACTTGTTTCCCTGCACAGCCCTGCTGTCAGAAGGAGCTGTTCTTCAGAGGTGTGTGATGTGTACTGGCGGACAGGCCCCTGGAGGCCCTGCAGTGTGAGCTGTGGGACTGGGTTCCAGTCCAGACGAGTGTCCTGCATGCACAGGCAGAGCAGCAAACCCGTGGCTGAGCAGTTCTGCAGAGGGAGGAAGAGACCAGTGACCTGGCAACACTGCAATGTCACATCCTGTGGCAGTATGTAAATGTTTATTTAAATATGAGCATAGTAATAGTTTGTAGCAGTTATATTAGAAAGTGACTCACAGTTGTACACTATTGATTCTACAAGCATTTGATTGTACATCAAAGGTAAAACTATCCTCTCCAAGGAGCACTTCGTAATCCTGGGGTTTCTTTTCTCTAAGTAGGCCAGTTTGATGTTAAAGCCTCAAAAGCACTTTTAGAAACAGGATATTTAGGAAGTTTTTTGCAAACTTCCCTACATGACTGTGCCAGTTGTGACTCAGAAGTCTCTGAGTGAGCTGTTAATGCCTCCAAGATGGGATAGTGTTCTGAAACAGACAATGAGTAAATGAATGCAGTGAGATCACACCTCTTACTTGTGACCTTGTTCTTTGAATCCACTGCTGCCAGAAATGCACACTACAATAATTACAAAGCTAGCAGGCACCCATTCGTTGTTTATAATTACTATGGCAAGTTCTGCTATTTCTCTTTTGCTCATTATAAAGCCTTGTAATGTTTAAATATATTTTTCAGAAGGCGAATGCAAGGATACAACTTACTACTGTACATTTGTAAAGCAACTAAAGTTATGCTTGATAGACACCTACAAAGAAAGATGTTGTCAATCATGTCAAGAAGTGTAAGTCCTTTATGGCAAGTTCATGATACACAGCGAAGAGATGAGAAGAGATATTCATTAAAATAACCTGCTCAAAGTATATCCTTGTAAATGAGACATTAGTTGTAACAGTTAAATTGGAACATGGGGCTAATGAAAACACAGTATTGTGAATTGATGGGCTGCATAAGGTATTGTTTCTGGGAGCTTTTATTTTTCATTCTTTGCTATGGAACTTATAATGGTTTAAACGTGTCTGGATTAGCAAGATAGTATCATGGCATATCATCTGTAAAATTTTGCAGGCCATCATTTTATAATTTTAGTGGTGAAAAAAGCATTATGTAAAAGCAGCAAATAGTGCTTACTGTCCTTAAATTAAGGGGAAGAGTCACAAAAAATACTTCAAAAAAACTTTTGAAATGCAGCAACTATTGACTCCTAGGATTTTGGTTTGGTTTTTTTTCATCATATTTAATACCATTTTTAAATTTATAGAAGCTGTGGCCTTGTAGCTGTAAAATTTTGGCACCAGCTTCATTTTCATAAACAGCTTGAACTTAAGGGTTGATCTCACAGGATATGCTCTACAGATACTAGCTTTCAAATGGATACACAGCAGTACATTGAATTTTTCCTGCTTGTATATCTGTGTATGCAGTAAGACACTATAGATCCTAGTACAATTTTCAAAGCAGCAATAGATCTCTTTTGAATAAATGAGGTGTCATTGTTTCTATTCTAATTCCAGTCTCTGAAGTACGATTGAAGTTCTGGCATGATTATACTTTTGTACTTATATTAAAATAGACAGAAGCTTCCTTGTTAGAGCTGTGAACAAACATTTGTGAGCACTGTTCTCTTGCACATCAAGTCAAATGAGGAGCCAGTCGTTGGCCAAAATGGCTGTCAGATTTCTTGTTTTGAATAATCATTCTAATTTTCTCCATTAATGAGGAAAAATGTCCAAGGAAGAATTATTAATTGTGAAGATAGACAAGTGCAAGAAATCTATTTTTAGTATTTTTCCATCAAGATGATTTTTCCATCACGACCATTAACCATCTGAGTTGTTTGCAAGTTGATCAATTCTTACCATGATATTCCTGGGTAGATTATCTTCCATACTGCAGATTGTCTGACTAGGGCTTTAAGCAGAGAGGACCCCATGGGAGGCAGAAAATAGATGTTATTTTCTTTTGTAATTTCCAAACTACTGCTCAAATTGGAGGCCTGAATGCTTACTTTGACTTGGCTCTTGTGTTCCATCTCTGACCTGTGTGACAGGCAGAGGGCTGGGAGTGCTGTGGGGGCAGTTCAGACACAGCATCCTGCACAGAGGGTTTGCATCACTGAGAATTAGGGTAGCACTACTGTATAGAAAATGTTTAGGGTGGACTATCGTGTCCAAGGCTGACTGCAAGGAGAGGATATTCCTGATCATTATCTTTTTAATCAGCAATGGGTCTTGATTGTTTAAGCAGTTTTTTAAATTAAACATTTGTAAGATACTTTTGTAGATATTTATTGTCTGATTTAAAAGTGCAATATTTTTTTTTTGTACAGTGTTTAATAAAGATTTTTGGACATATATTTTTTCTTATTACCAAAATTTCTTATTCATGTTTTCCCTTTATATTTAAAGTTTTCAAATGTTAACACATAGCATTTTTTATTGCGTTAACTTTGGTTAAGTATGCATGCTATACCAAAGCAGTGCTGTAAATGTTTGTGATTGGCATGACATTCCTCTGTAGATTATTTTATTGCTTCTCTAGTAATGAAGATTTTAGTTTTCTTGACTGTAGGTTTGATATATCTGAAATAAAATATAGTTTGATTATTCAACATTGTGATTACCCAGAGATTGTTTATTTCCATGATTTGTATGGTAACTGTGCTTTCATTTGTTTGTTATTTTTTCAACCTACTTTGTCTGTAACTCTGGGGTTTTCTTCAAAGCCTCAGATTAGTTCTCATTTTTAACAGTTTATCAGACATATTGTCAGCTTCACTGCAGTCTGCTTTGCACTGCTATTAAGAGACAAAATAGATGTAACCTGACTGGAAAACTGGGAAGATAATTTGCCAAAATCCAAATGTCAGCTCTTATTCACTGAAATCTAGAATCGGGATTCTTTAAAAGATGGAATAAAATTGCATTTCTTTGCTGGGCCTTCACCAAGCAGAGTGCATTTAGATCTGACAGAACAGCTCCATGTTTTGTATTTAGTGAGTGATGGGAACACTTTCATGGAAAAGAAGTAATTTCAGAATACCCACTATGTGTCTTTAGAAAGAATAGTCTAAGAAATAGTAAGAACAATAAAAGCCGTAAAATTTTTTAAATAGGAAATGAATGTCTAACAGTGGAATGGTGGTGTTTCAGAGCTATCCTAGATAGCAGTATTAGCAAAGGCTTCATTTTCCTTTTGTACAGTCTTTAAAAAAAGCAAAGGCCCTGTACAGCAGTGCTGTGGAGCCTGCTGCTGGATGGCAGAGTGCACAGAAAGCACTCAGAATAGCAACTGAATCCATGAATAACTTTTGTGCTTTTACATCCTGGTTTAGCATGACATTATAAAATGCTTTTTAACAGCTGTTATTTTGGAAAAATATTAGTTTTCCAGCAGTCTCTTCATTTGGTCTGCATTTCAGTAATTTGTTGCTTATGAAAAAGTTGACGTCAGGTATTGAATAGTGCTGAAGGTTTATAATCATTTGATGCTTTTCCTGGAAGCACAATCAGTGTGTTGGGGCTTTTTCAATTGTGAAGTAATAAAGGCTTCTCTCTTACACTGTTAAACTTAGGAGAAAACATTAAGGACAAAATGAAAGGGAATATGCCCCTCCACCCTAAAAAAGTCCTGAAACACATCTGCTGAGGAACTGTTAAATGTATCTGAATATGCCCTCCACTTCCCTTCCTCTCAAAATGTTTGTACTCTGCTGGTAGGTGGCAGCAAATGACTTTCCATAATTTAAGGGAGGGAAGTGACTTCAGAACTGAAAAAACAGCTGCGAAAATTTAAAAAAGCATCTGGGCTCCCTCACAGACCCAACGGAAGAGCCATTTTGAGCAGAACATGCAGGCACACGTAACTTCATGGATTCAGATTGTATTTCTCCCTGCCTGGAAAGGAGAGCTGGAGGGCATTGGGAGCTTCTGTAAACTGCTCCAGAGGCACCAGGACTGTGAATAGGATATGGACCTGGCTACGTGTGACTGTGCAAAGTTTTGACTTTCTTTCCTCAGTTGTGGCACGACAGAGAATGACTCAAAAGAGTGTTTGTATTTTTTCTTCTGTGGTACAGAAAGATGACAATCAACTGGACCTTTTCCTGTCCTGCTTTTAGGATCTCACAAATTTACATTGTCCTTGTTTATTCACAATCTGAGGGAGGTGAATAATTTTCAGACAGAAAAGTAAAACTGATTTGCCATTTCATTAACAGAGTAAGTGATGCTACAAAAACACAGTACAAAGATAAAAGTTGTGTAACAGTGACTGACGCTTCAATAATGACTGGATACTTCTCATGCAATGCTTTTGTGCACAGCTAATTTGCTCAGTTCAGCTTTCTTGCTTTCATATGATCAAGTTCCTGCTTTAAAGATGTTCCCATCATTAATCTTAGCCCTTTCATAAGTGATTTTGTTTATGAAGTACAGCCACATGATTCTCCAGAACCCAAATAGTGTTCTACACTAATGGGTACAAGATATGGAATACTGAGAAAAAAATCATGCTGGAGTAGTGTGATAGAGCATGACAATACAGTTAATTAGAGAACTATTAATTGGGACTTGCTTAAGTCATGAACATAATAAAATTGAGATCATCTTGGTTTCTCAAAATCAGCTAGAGATACATAGAGAAAATACTAAATATTTCATACAGAAGCATAACAATTATATATAAAATTTCTGTAAAGAATTTGGCTTCTGTGTATTTGGAACAAGCAATTCTTTGAAGAGCAGACAGACTGAAGCCAGGCTGCCTACAGATTTCTGCACCTCAGCTGGTATTTCTTTTTTTACTCAAGTTTACTCTATTTTCTGTAAATCTATGCAATCTCATTGTGAGATTCGACTGAATTTGCACACTGGGTTTAAAGATGATTCAGCTGGGGAGACATATGCACTAAGTGTGTCACTGTGTCTAAAGTGCATCAGTTTTGTTTCCTTTGGGAAGTCAGGCTGAAAGAGCATGATCAGGGAAATAGGAAAGACTCTAATGACCTGCTTTTGGTGGTTGAGTGGTTTCAACTGTGTGTACAGAAAAGAGCGAGGTTACCACTTGTTAATTGCTACCAGAAATTACAGTGGGACCTTTACACTCACTTCAGATCTGAATGAAATTATAGTGATGACTAAAGCTAAAACCAGGTTTTTTAGAAAGGCCTAGGTGTCATGGCATGCTGTCTTGTGATTTGGGCAGTAAAATATAAAGAAAAATAACCTTACAGATTACTGAGATTATTGCTGATTTCTCAGATTATCATAAATAGCATTATTTGCTTACTTTGTAAAATATTTTATCATTAAAAGGCACTTGCTATTTCACAAATACAATCTTTGATTGCAGAAAATCTCAAAGAATTAAATATGTGATAAATATGCTTGAGATGGAGCGTGATGAAATCTGGGGAGTCAAGGAAACTGGAATGCACAATCAGAAAAAGGACAGATGCCATGTAGGGAGTACTGTTCCTTCAGCATTTGGCAAATCTTTATTAGTCTTGTAATAAACTTTGGTTTGGCTTTGGTTTTCTTCAAACTTCTAAAAGCAAAATTTGCAGTATTTAATTTGCTTTCACTGTTATTTAAAGAGAAAATGAACAAGCTGGTTTCCAATTATTTTACCAAGATGCATGAAATACTGCAAGTAAGTATTATGACACAGCAGGTACTTCCTCTGGAATAGGATTGCAGTTTGACCCAGAGCGTTCTGGAGACACCTGACGGTAGAATTTGTGACCCTGAGAATCTGTGTTTACATAGATATAACCCAGAGCATCTGGATGATGTCCTGGGCAGACCTCTTGCTTCTTTGGAGTATATTCAGTGCGGTACAAAGTTTCATCTTTAAAAGGAACTGCAGTAGCTACAGCGTGTGCAGGTTTGCAACTCTGAGGTGGATTGGCCTGATGTGGTATGTAATGAGATCTGAATGTAGTTAAACTAGAAAATTTTCCTGTGGGTTTTTGAATTTGCTGTTCTTTCTTAATAAGCCCTTGCCGACAGATGCTCCGGGGTTGATAGTCTTCTTTTGTAGTAGTCTTCCCTTGAAAAGGGCCAGTGGATTTTCTTCCAGGAGCTGGTCTTATGGGGGCTCTAGGAGCAACCTTGTGTGAAGTGTAATGAAGACGGTTTGTGGAGTTGAGGTCCATCTTGTCTGTGGGTGCAATGTACTCTCTTGGTTTGTGGAACTCGGGCGCAGTGACCAAATATGGCTGATAGCGATCCTGGAACTCAGTGGTTCCTTTAAAAGGATCACCAGATCCAACTTTGCTATTTTCAGGCTTGCAGCTTTTTGCTTGTTCCCCAGGTGTCCCTTTAAAATCTCTCTGGTGGGTTGTGAGATCTTCAAAGGGTTGGTCACTTGGCTTGTACTCTTCCCTTGGCCTTACAAACATGGGCTCCATCTCATGGACAACGTATGCGGTGCGATGGATGGTGTTGCCATCGAAAGGCCCCTCTGCCAGCTTGGTTTCACAGGGTTTACAGCTTTGGGGGGGGTTGGGTTGCCTAGGAATGTAGTCGTCTTGAAAGGTAGAAGGATTTCCAAACCTCTCAGAAGGTGGCTCGTATGGACACTCCACCTTACAGGATTCCGTTTTTTGACTTTTCCATAACTTATAGTGATCTGTAAGGCAAAACCAAAATTCCACCATACAGGTGTTATTACTTAAGATCATTCCTTTAAAATGAAGACAAAGTCTTCTGGCATTAAATCTTGTAAAACAAAGAAAATAGATGTAAGTGAAAATGATAATTACATCTGCATGTTTGTGATCTGACAAAACTGTATTTTATTATAGTGCCTGATAAAAACAGACCCAAAAAAATTGTATCTGATGCCCTATCTTGACTATTTTATCAACAGAAACTATACAGAAAATAGCCCTCTATAATTTTTATATACAGTATCTTTCATTTTACTTAGAAGATTTAGCACCTTTGTGCTGACCATCATAATAGAATAATTTGTGCCAAGACAGATCATTAGGATGATGTATATGTAAGCTATACCATACACAAGCCAAAGCCTAAATGCCACTTTTGACCTACTCTGTGGAAAAATAAGTCACATGAGCTAAAACGACCCGAAAGATATATTGCACCTTAATTTCCATCCAGTTTTACCTGAGACAGCCTAACCAAGTGTATGTCAGAATTTCCTTGTAGTCAAGCAAACCTCAGAGAGGGCTTTTAGTTTAGAAGCAATAGGTCTCCCCTCAACAACTGGAGAGCTGAATGTTTTAGGGCATCATCACCTGCTTTCTCTTTTACTCCCTGTCCCAAACCAACAAATCCAGTTTCTAATATAGGTAGTTCCAAATGCTGCCTTCATGTTCGCCATTTTTCTTTCTGTAGGAGGCACACATTATTACCTCGATAGGTTGGGATGGTGTCCACTTTTGCTTCTGACGTGTGTTTCCTCTCTCGAGGCCTTGCTAATATCACCGGACCTACTTTATGAGGATTATAATCCCTCTGGTACATGGTTCCCAAGTCAATCTTCCCCGACTTTGGTCTATATTCTGCTTGTGGCCGAAAGGGTCTCGTAACAATTTCATATGGTAAATAATCAGATCTGAATTGGGGAAAAGAAAACACTGATCAAAAAATCTTTTCTTCCTTCTGAAGTCACTTTTGTAATATTTCCACTATATGGAAAAATAACAAAGTATTGTCTCTGAAAAATCAATCAGTCATTATATGTTGGAGAGATACCGCAAAGGAGAGAAAACTTCAGTACATAAATCTAGGGTACCTGATGCATTATAGAGCCTTCATTCAAAGGTAGATGGTGAAGAAGGTTTTTCAACACTCTGAGTCTCATTCACAGTTTAACAATATTATTTATAGTATCTGAAATGAGACTTACAAAGTTGCTATAATTTTGCAAAGAAATTATCAGAAAGCAGAGGCAGAGCAAAGCTCAAATTACTACAGGTGGTAGCATTTACTGATTGCATGAGGAGAATGGAATATAATCAGAAACAGCATTTCACTGTTTTTGTATAGGCACATTACATAAAAAGGGTGTATATTACCTATGTGGGTGTTTGAATAGTCCATAAAAGTACATGACCAATCTGGCAGAATACCATTTGTCCTTTCTATTTATGTCTCTTTTTTTTTTTAATAAACAAAGACATTTCACCAGATGCCCTCACAGCTTAAAAGAAAGATTGCAATACAATGTTTAGTCCCCACTTAAAAAACAAGAATGAAAAACTTTACAGAGTAATTACAGAACATTGTTTGACAATATTTACTTGAAAATTGTGGTGCCATCCATTCTGCCCTGATCCTGTTGGACCTCTGGTTTTGGCTTGCAGCTCTCAGGAGGGCAGATGTTGCCATAGCCGGGGTACTTCTCCACGTACTCAGTTTTGTGGCTCGGCTGCACTCCATCATCATAAATCTTCGTGGGTCTGTGGCAGCAGCGATGGCGTCTGGGTCAAACACATCAGAGCAGAGGATTTTGAATAGTTTCATTTAAGAGGAACACACCCATACTCTGTCTACTGGGAGTGCATAACAAATGGGGAAGATTGAACAATGTCAGTAGTTTTTGTTTAAAATCTTTTCTGAGTGGTAAAACCACAAAAGACTGTGCTGATGGCACAGGTCCCAGAGCACATCATACTAATACAGTAATAAAAGCAGTATGAGCTGGGAGTTAGTCCTTGGTGCAGAATACAGAGGATGGACAGAGCTGATCTCAGTCCTCTAAATGATGCTGCCACCAAGATGCACTTTCTTCTTGTCTGTAATCTTTAATGATATTACTTGTTTTATTTGTAAAACTAACTAACTGTGCCTCATTTCTTGTCTCATATTGTCTTTTTTACTGTTATTACCTTATCACTTGTCTTTTTATTGCTGTACATCTCACCTATTTTCACCACTACTGATTAACACTTTTGATTAAAATTTTAGTGGTGTGAAATCTCATGTGCACTTCTAGTGCTCTGCAGGCCATTTATGACTTTTCAACCCTTTTTTTTTCTCCAAGGACTGACTAAATTCTCTATCCACAACATGTTTATTTCAAAGTAATGACATCTGTTTTTCTTAATAGGTTTTATTTCAATTCCTCCTGCTTCTCATGGATGCCTCTATTAAATGACACCATTGTGCAAAAAGGTATATAATAATTTATTACTTATACCTTGTTGTTTTGCATAAATCATGAAATTAAAATTTACATGTTGTTATTGTTTGGAAAATCTTGTTATATTCATTCTAATTTGCATAATACACATCTCTGGCTGACCTCAAGGAAACACATAAGGACAGTGTCATAATGACATAATCATAGTTTCCTCCTACTTATGGCTGACAATTTGCAATGCAAAGGGAAAAAACAATAAATGATTTTTCAAATAAACAAGTATTGTAAAATTCTGTACATGAAAAGCAAAAATATCTAAAACCCAATAAGAGTAAAAATGTACAGCTCTTAGTGAGTACAAATAAATTTGAGTTTCAGGAAGCTAGATATCCAAGAAATATTTCAAAGGTCTGCAGCGAATTTTAGCTAGCACTGAATACCAAAAAGGAAAACAATAAATTGAAGCAAGGTGAAATAGAATACAGAAACAAACAGGAAGGACTCCTGCTGGGAAAATGAAAAAATGAAAAAAACACTGAAAGAAGTTCTTGGAGACTGGAGATCCTAAAGCTGGTATTAGTTTGTGCTGCCTGCGTTTGCCAGCTCAGTAGTTCAAAAAATGAGAAATAAAGTAGCCCTGTCTAAGAATCCAGATTCTTTCAAAGCCTCGGGTGTTTACTCCTTTTCAATCAAGTCAATGAACAATTGAGAGACCTTTTCAAAACACAGCAGGGAAAGGAAAAAGGAAGAAGAGGGAAAGAACAGGAAAGGTAGGAAAACAAGGAGGTTAAGTGTGTGCTCTTTCTCACTACAGTGTTTGCCTGTCATTACATTTGTCATGAAATTCACTTTCACCTCAGTAATGTTTTTTACAGAAAGTACAAACAGCACCTGCTGTGTCATGCAGCATTGAAAAGTAACAGCTAAGGAGAAACAAAAGACATTGAATGGATGGTTTGAAAGCTGGTTGAAATATAGGTTATCAAATTATCATGTTCTTCACATATTTTTTGGCATACAATTAAAAGAAGTTGGAAACAATCATTGTTCATCTGCAAAAGCTTCACTCTGACAATCTTCAGTTTGCCATGAGCTGGTCCAGAAGACCAACCACCACACAAAACAACTTCTGTCTTCTGAGGTCACCATTCTTTAAGGACTTAATTCCGAATATTTTTTAAGCAATGTTGTGAGTACATCCCGTGTATTGCTGAATGGACATGCTACAAACTGAAATGGATACTAGAAAAATAACTACTGCAGAATGAACCTCTAGTTCTTGGTAATGCAACACAAATGAAAGTAATCTGCTCTTTATCTCTTCAAGGAAAGATGTTTCCAATTTTAGTAGAATTCATTGTTGATCAAAAAATGTCCTTCAAACCATTCATTTCTAGTGTATAAAATAATTCTGAACAAATTTACTTGGAATCAGATGAGATTTTTGAGGAAGTTCCTACATCCTACTCTGTGTTGTGAAAAGGCTTTGAGTTGGCCTGAGGGTAATGTAAAATTACCTTGTGAACTTGACTTGGAGAAGAGAGTAGGGGTTTTTTGGTTAACTGATAAATCTGCTTTAGGATGTTGTCAAATTTAGAATCCTGTGCAATTGCTAAACCAAAATTTTTCATTCAGATAGTAATTTTATGAAACTAATTATATAAGGCATCACAATGCCAGGAGTCGTCAGAGAAGAGAGATTACAGCTCTGATAAATGAAATATGTTGCTTAGAGTTTGACTTGAACTCCTTGAGACACTGTTTATTTTTAACTTCTTCCTGGTATTTATCTTAATTTCCACCCCAGAGTTACTGATAATTCAAATTAATTTGGTGAGAATATTCCTTTTCCCATGCCTGACTGGTACTTGCTTTGATGGATTATTATTCTTTCCCTTCTTTGTGGGAGACTATCTTGTGTCTTGCATGAGGTCTGAATAGAATCTCAGCTAAATAAAAGTGACAGTACATCAACTCTCTTGTGCCAAATGCTCTTGTTCTGGTTATGATAGTAGAATGCTGGTGAATTTAAGGCCTGGCAGACATACTTTTTTTAATACAATGCTAGCAAGACCTTTGAAATTCTACTGCAAAGCATTTTCCTCCCAGAGAACTAGACTAATAAAAAGCTTAATTTTATTATAATAGAAAACTTATTGCCACTCCACAAACACAGTTCAAAGCATTTATTTTTAATTTTTAAAAAATTTTTTGCCAGTGCGCACACTATGGTGTGGAAGACATAAATTATGGATGGACACTACATTTTTGAGAGTCTTCTGCTTTCCTGTTGTTGACAGGAGATCTGGTAGTTTTTACTGGGTTTGCTTGTATTTATATATGTCAGTATGATGGCTTAAGTAACCCATATTTTAGAGAAATCTTCTTTCCTTTTAAGTTACATTTATACAGGGATATAGATTTTTATGATAATGATAACAAAAGGGCAATACATGGGGGAAGGCTGACTGAGAAGGAGATAAAGCAGTAGTTTATTTTTGTGTCTCAAAACAACTTCTATGCTTTTGTAGGCTGATTATCTTTTATAGCAGACAAAAACTATTCTTGAGTGCAGCAAGTTCATCTACAGGCTTTACTCTTCTTTGGAAGCCAGATTTAACATCCTGTACTTGAGAAAGCAGAATGAAGTTCTGTCTTACTGGCTTTGCTCCCCTGTAAGTTTTTTTAGAGTTTTTTTAATTCTGTTGATAGGGGAGATTTCCTTCTGTTTTGTTATTTAGAATTAAGCAGTAATTATACCTCCATAAGATTTCCTGCAAATAGCTAAATGATAATGTCTACAAAACATTAGATATTTATAGTTGCTTTGAAGTCTCTGCTAAGCTGTGTGTGTATTCCAATGTCCAGGTAACCCTGCCAAGTGACCAAGCAACCTTCCCCTGAAAACAGAAACACTATACACTGAAGCAAACACAATGTGCTGCCTAAACCAATAATGGCTTAAGATTTTATTGACTGTAAAAACTTTACTGAGGTTTATTTTAAACCACAAGCTTTATGCACGTTTAATTCAATTATTATTATACTGGGGTTTGGATTGAGAATTTTTGATTGAGTTGAAGCTCGTTTTGCGCTGTCTTGTGTTATCTCACCATCTTTCCACTTAAGCCCAAGCCAGGTTTGTTAACTCATCATGAAAACAATGTGGTCCAAGTCTTCATTAATCTAGGACTTCAGAAACAAATTTCTGGGGTAAAATTTACCACAGGCTTGGCCAAAAAAAACATGAGGAGCTTTACTCAGTGCCTGCCTCACATCTCTGTCTACAGATAAAAAAATTGACTGATGAACAGATAGACAGACTTCCCACCCAGAAACACAAGAGTGTGCCTGCTCTGCAGACTTTGATATGAAACTTGTGAGTCATGGTGCACTTTGCAACCATAGGGTTTGCCCTATACTTCCAAAAAACATTGAGCACACCTCTGTGATCTTATGATGACTATTCCTGTACGTAGTTGTTAGATTTTTTATTTTAGTATTAACTGAATCTTTCAATCCTAGGGTGATTATTTTTGTGATTTTTTAAAAAGTAGACAGAGAAGAAATTAAAAATATTAACCGTTGTGACTCCAACCTGTAAATATATATCTGAATTTTGAAAGGTCTAAGTGCCTTATTATTTAGGGACACCTGATCTGTGCGGTTTTTTTTCACCTATGGCATTGATAATATTGCTTATAGACCTGTCATAGTGATTTTCCATAAAAAATTGCCTACTGTACCCTCTTGTGCCAGCCTCCCTGGGTCAAATAGGCGATAGGACAATGATGAACTGTTTGTCTCTCTATGGGATCATGGAATGCAAAGCAAAGTGGTGAGTGCTCCTGGATGTGATGGAAGAAGGGCAGATACATTAAATTTCTTTTAAAGGCTGCAGTGCTTGCACAGGTTTTTGATAAGGTTGCCAGAACTCTTCTGAAGGTTCCTTTGGTGCAGTCCTTCAATGGGAGCCAGCTCTGGTTTCTGGAAAAGCCTGATCCTGACTTAGCCTGGGCGGCTTTCAAAGACTATTTCCATTCTGTTCTATTGTAGTCCATTTAAGACCTTCTTTTACCCTTACCTGATTTAAATGTAAATACACTACTTCACATTTGCTGAAAAGGTGCTTATGCTCAGGTCCTACTCCCCAGTCATCCAGGGTGCTGCTTACATTTATCAATGAGGTTGGAAAAGGCCTCTGAGATTATCGAGTCCAACCTGTGACCAAATGCCACTGTGACAACCAGACCATGGCACTGAGTGCCACATCCAGTCTCTCCTTAAATACCCCAAGGGACTATGACTGCACCACCCCCCTGGGCAGCCCATTCCAATGCCCAGTCACCCCTTCTGTGAAGAATTTCTTACTAATGTGAACCTAAAGCTCTTTTGGTGCAGCTTGAGACTGTGTCCTCTCGTCCTGTCACTGGTTGTCGGGGAGAAGAGGCTGAGCCTCACCTGGCTACGATCTCCTGCAGAGAGTGGTAAGGTCACCCCGAGCCTCCTTTTCTCCAGGCTGAACACCCTCAGCTCCCTCAGCTGCTTCTCACAAGACTCGTGCTCCAGACCCTTCCCCAGCTCTCTTGCCCTTCTCTGGACACGCTCCAGCCCCTCAATGTCCATCCTGAACTGAGAAGCCCAGAACTGGACACAGCACTGGAGGTGTGGCTGCAGCAGTGCCGAGTTCAGGGGGATGGCCGCTGCCCCGGCCCTGCCGGCCACCCTGCTCCTGACACAGGCCCGGTGCCTTTGGCATTCTTGGCCCACGCCGGCTCACGTTCAGCTGTGCTGACCAGCACCCCGGCTCCTTCTCTGCTGGGCTCTTTCCAGCCCCTCTGCCCCAGCCTGTAATGCTCTGTGGGGTTGCTGTGACCCAAGGCCAGCACCCGGCCCTTGGCCTCGTTGAACCTTGTACCACGGGCCACATTCCATGGATGCAGCCAGCCCAGATCCCTCTGCAGAGCCTTCCTACCCTGCCGCAGAGCAACACTCCCATCCAACTTGGTGTCATCTGCAAACTGACTGAGGGTGCACTTGATCCCCTCATCTGGATCCTCAATAGAGATATTAAACAGAACTTCCCAGAAAAAATATTTCTTCATAAGCATAGTTAATATTCTGGGTTATATTAATATATGGTAAAAAGCAGTTAATTTCATCTGC
>WEKY01031110.1:111801-151778 GCA_013390045.1 Picathartes gymnocephalus
TCGGCCCTCACCCCGCGGGCGGGCGAGCGGGCAGCGCTGTGCCCCTCCCGGGGCGGCCGCGGGGCCGGGGCAGCGCGGCCATACCCGCTCGGAGGGGCAGGAGGGGAAGACGAAGGGTGGCCGGGGGTGAACCGTGGGGTTTGTGCCGCGCCGGGGGGCTCCGTGTTCGCTGCCAGCCCGAACTGCGCCCAACTATGTTCCCGAGCCGCGTTCAAAATGCAGATGCGGCCCGGAGTTTCGGTGTGCCGTGGTGGCGCAGGGTTCGTGACGTTAATTGCGTGTCGCGGGAGGTTTCCCCGATGAGTCGCTCTCATCGCAGTTCGCGTCATTAAAAACCAAAGCCTTTTCTCAAGTTGACTCCTCAGTAAAACACTTTGCTCCGTTCGCAGAATTAGTCAGCCATGGTGCTCACAAGCGTGGAAAAGATGGTTGGCCTCCAGAAGAAGGCGTCCGGCATCAGGAATATCTGTATATTGGCCCACGTGGATCATGGTAAGGCAGGTGTTGGTGTCTCGTCCTCCTGAGGAGACTTGCGTGTATTTGAATGATGGTGAGATACTTTGTTCACTGTTCTAAAGTAGTAGGTTTTCGTGGATTTAGCTTTAAACTGCCTTGAATTTGATTCAGAGAAGTAAACTTGTTTAATTCACCTTTTCTTTGGCCTGACGCGGTTTGTTTTTTAGAGCTTCAAAGCATCACACAATAATAATTAGAAATAGTTGAAATTGAATGTTTTCTGCTTATATGATGATGAATGTTGGCATGAATTTAATACGTGTGAGCGGCAGAATGATTTTTTTCCATGCTTAATAGAACAAGTTTGTTATGTAGATGGAAGTAATAAACACTTTTTAAAAAACACAAATATTTTGTCTAATAGCGTGTTACAGTGAAGTTCTGATGTATTGTTTGTTTTTTCAACTGCTTTTCTGGTTATGACAAGTAAATTTGCATCCCTTCTTCAAAAATAAATTTATGTGCATGTAACAGGATTAATCGGATTTGTTTTTTTAAAGTTAATTTGTACTTTCATGGCGTTTTGTAGCCTTTATTATGTTGATGTCTTAGAATACTAGATGTTGCACCTTTTGCCATTATTTGTATTCATTCAATCTAAGTAATTTATCTTTCTTTTCAGGCAAAACTACTCTAGCTGATTGCCTTATATCTAGCAATGGAATAATCTCCAGCCGCTTGGCAGGAAAGGTAGAGTTACACTGTCACTTTTAACAGAATTCTGGTTTATGCATGCTGGGATTGTAAATTCTTGATCATTGAGGAATTTCTGTCTACAGTCTTGCTAAACCTTGTTTTCTCCCCGTCATACTCAGACAGTTGATAAGTTGTGAAGATGTTTCTACAGGCTTATTATCTTTTCTTTTGTTTCTGTATTCAGCTGAGATACCTCGACAGTAGGGAAGATGAACAGATCCGAGGGATAACAATGAAATCTAGTGCAATTTCACTGCACTTTGTGAAAGGTAAGTTGTTGATGGTGGCATGTATAAATTTTAATATATATTTCCGTTAATTTTCCCTGTCTCTTTGTTGTTGCTGTTGTTATCTTTGTGTGCAGCTTCTACTTTTGTGTTTCTCAGTGTTAGGCCATAATTCTGCAGAGACTTAGGCAAGCAACAGTCAGCCAAGATAATGGAGTTTCATCTCAGGGTCAGGAAAAACATCTTCAGTCGTATTTCCGAGTGGAGGCCATGAGGGTAGTTGCTTCATTTTTTAATTTTGAATATAAATACATACATTTTGATCTTAAGTCTTGAATTAATGTCACTTAAAGGCAAGACCTTCTTTCAAAAAACCCCAGATTTTAGTACAGTTGTACTACTTTGTCGAGGTGCCTGTTACACTGTGCTGTAAGGGTTTTTATAGTGTAGTTAAGTGTCAGGATATTAAAAAAATTTAATAACTGGAGCAGTATAACTGGGTGGCTGGAAGAAACATTTTTGAAAACCGTTCTGAAATATTAATTTATTGTTTGATCCTAGGTGATCAGGAGTATCTGATTAATTTAATAGACTCCCCAGGGCACGTGGATTTTTCTTCAGAAGTATCTACTGCTGTCCGACTCTGTGATGGTTGCATCATAGTGGTGGATGCTGTTGAAGGAGTCTGTCCACAGGTGAAATAAAGTGTATTAAGCAGAGAAAGAGGGGAGTAAGCAAAGTCTGAAGGGGGCTATATAGATATAAAAGATGAGCTGTTTAAGTAGTTTTACAAAACTTTTAATAAATGATAATGCAGTTGAGGAATGAGGGTGAGTAATAAATATCATAGTTGTGCTGAAAAACTGAACAGTGTTGGTGAGTGGGTGTAGAGATGCAGGGTTGAAACAGTGAGTATGCCATTTTTCAGGTAATGGAATGTTTTGATAGAGAAAAGTCTCAAGGGAAATAATTTCATATATTTATGTGGGCTTTCAGGGTTTGAAAAAGAATATACAAAATAACACTGAGATTGCTTTTTTCATGGCTTACTTTTCTAAATAGTTTCGTTTTTGTTATTATGGGTGTTTTTGCCATGAAATCCCACCATTCTGCAGAATTCTTCAGTAACTAACACTGTATACTGTGGGAGTCAAATTTCTGCTTTGAGCGTCAACCCGTCCTTTACTATATGTTTATTAAATTTTAGAATTATATTTGATTTTTTTTTTAATGTTCTGTCATTCTAGTTCTATCAGACTTTCTGTAATGTTTTTTTTAAAACTCTTTTCTTCTCAGACTCAAGCAGTCCTGCGGCAGGCGTGGCTGGAAAACATCCGTCCAGTCCTGGTGATTAACAAAATCGACCGCTTGATTGTGGAGCTGAAGCTCACCCCTCAGGAAGCTTACTTGCACCTTAAGAATATCTTAGAACAGGTATTGGTGCTGTGGTGTCACTTCACACAGCAGATTTTGTCGCACTGTATAACATCCAGTCTGGTTTTTAACATTGAGGTGCATCTTATTCCTGACTGGTTTTGAGGTTCATTCAGAAGAGAAGAGTAGTAAATGCCTCTTCACAGGTCATCAGGAAAGTCTTCATTTTTAGAAATAATATGCTGGATGTTTTGTTCTTCTGTTAAATTACTTGGACTTACTGGAGGTGCATAAATATTAGATTGTTCCTGATATTGATGGATTTATGTAGGAATAAAATTGTTTATTCTTTTAAATTGTAGTTTAAGTTGCCCTCAAACTTTTTTTCCATCCTATGCTCACTTGGGAGCACTTATCTGCCTGGTTTCCCTTTGCCCTCTATTGTTTGTTTTGTTGGCAGAAACAAGTTCCTATTTCACCATTCCTTGTTCTGAGAGACAAAGTGTGTTACAAGTGATACTCTGTCTGATTCAGTCCTGGCGTGGCTGACTTTGAATTGAAAACTGCATGGTGTTTATGTCAAAATGTCAGGCTCATAAACTCCTGTGGTCTTCAAATGTGTAGAATTAAGTGTGTTTTAAATTGCCAGGTAAATCATAGGCATGCTATCTTGTTAACAAAACTTCTCTTTTTATATTTTCAAGGGTGGGGAAATTGTATTTGAATTGCAAGGGTTGTGAAAGAGTGAATGAATCTGCGGATGTTCTTACATATCCTCTAGATCAATGCAGTCACTGGAACACTTTTTACGTCCAAAGTGTTAGAAGAAAGAGCTGAAAAAGAAACAGAAAATGAAAGTGTTTCAGACACAGCACCAGGAGATCAGATTTATGACTGGAGTACTGGATTGGAAGATACTGATGATTCACACCTCTATTTTTCACCAGAACATGGAAATGTGGTGTTTGCCAGTGCAATTGATGGCTGGGGTTTTGGGTAAGTTTGGGATTCAATTACTGACTTTTTTTTTTTTTTTAATTGATTACTGCCTTTAATCTTAAAGTATTTCAGTTGCTTCATGTTTCTAAAGATGTTTCTTAGATTTTTCTGTGATTCGCAGCAGCATATAGATTATCTGAGTGACAGGGATCCCTGTTTTACATATACAAGAGTTTCTGAGCCCACAGTAGGGTCCAGCCCAGCCTGGTAAACAGTGTTTTATTACCTGCTGCCATCGGGGAGACTGTCCCAGACAAGGGCAGAAGCTGCAGCCAGGCAGGGCTGGTTCAGGGTGCACTGTTTGGTTTGGAGGGCAGCAGGCGTGTGAAGAGTGCCCGCGTTCTGGTCGCTGGCCACCAGGTGGAGGCGTTGTCTTCATCCTGAAATTGTAATTAGAGGGACACGCTCAGTGACACAGGGAATGTCTTGAGTACTGCAGAACCCTTAAAGAAAATCATCTCCAGGATTTCTAAATCAAAGTCAGCTCTTAAATAAAGTGCTATGCGTCGTTTGTTGTCCAACACAAACAGCTCTTGTCACTTCAGAGGAAAGGGAAAATAAAATGGGCTGTTTTAGTTTAATTATCTTCCAAGACTGTTTTGTTTCTTCCGATGAACTGTCAGGCCCTGGCTCTGATAAATCATATAATGGAGGGGAAAAAAAGAACATTATTCTTACTTAATTCCAAGAGGTTGTTCTGGACTACAGTACTATGTGGTGAAATATGGATCAGTGGAGCATTTTCTTAATTCTGGCAAGTCTTGACTGCTGTTTTTTGGTTGTGGGTTCTTTTCCTGAAGGTATTAGCAGAAAAAATTAACTTCTTAGGCAGTGCCAGCCTTATCCAATATGGTAAGTACATATGCTTTTCTCATAATCCCCAAGTGTTGAAAAGTGCCATTAATATATACGCAGGAGCTGCTGGCACAAGAATCTTGAAAATTCTCCCTGAATTGAGAGTTTTGGTACTTTCTGGAAAAGAAATCTCTTTGGGCTTAGTTCAGAACTCACAGCTTATGTGTGGCTGACATGGACAGGTCCTTTTGTTAGCTGTGTAAAAACTTAAGAATTCTGAATTTCAAATAAAAGATTATCAAATAGCACTGTTCTGTAAATAGGATTGTTATGGTTATAATTGTCTATTTTTTTTTTTTCTGCATGCACAGGGAGAAAATACGTAGAAATATTTTCTATTACTGCTCGTTGAACATTTTCAGCAAGGAAACCATAACGTGTTCAGGCCTCCCTAAGCAGGCTGCTTTTGTTAACTCATGGGGACTGCTGAACAACACTATTGGCTTTGCAAGACAGTTATGGCATTACAGTTTTATATCATTTTCATGGATTTACTCATTATTGATGATTCAAACAACAAGAAGTTTCATAAGTGGTTAATTAAAAATAATTACCACCATCTGATGGCTCAAGTGTGGCTCAAAAGAATGCTTGGTTTTTAAGATCTTCTATTCTGGTCCCAGACCACAGTTAAGTGTGTCATGGGAAGTTCTTCAAAGAGTGAGTTTGAGAGTCATCACTAATGTATTTATAAGTTTGTATTTTGCTTTTGAGTTTTCAGTGAGGGGATAGTACACAAATGTTTATTTCAAGTAATGCCTTGAAGCTGACTTGAAACAAAACAAAGCCATTCAAGTACTGTTGATGTTTTTGTTCTGTTATGACTAAATATTTTTGCAGGTATAAATGTTAAACAATGTGAACTAAAGTGAAGACAATTGGAGAAGTGGGAGTAAAACAAGGATTTGAGATTTTTGTGTGATTTTCATGTAAGCTGTTGCTGTAAAAAACATTACAGTTTCATCAAGATATGTTTTCTTTGCTTTCAGAATTGAGCATTTTGCCAAACTGTACAGCCAAAAAATTGGAATCAAGCCTGCAGTACTTCTGAAGACTTTATGGGGAGATTATTATCTAAATACAAAAGCAAAGAAGATAATGAAAGGTGATCAGGTATGGAGGGTGTCAAAAATATAGCCTGATTCTCATTTTGGAGGTTTTTTGGTTTTTTTTTCCTAATTCTGTTCCTCATAGTGTTCTGAAACTTGACCTCACTGCCTGTTGACTCGGTGTTACTGGAGGTATAAAGTCACCAGCATAGCCTTGCAACAACCCTTGGAGCACAGAACATTCCAGAATTGACCACTCCAATGCTTCGTGAAGGAAATCTCATCTAACAATGCTCACTAAATAAGGGACATCGCAGCTTCAAGGTTTCAGCATAGAGTGAAACACAAGATGAAAGGAGGATTAACAGTGTAGAAACAAGAGTAGTGAGTGGGTCTCTGTCCCTCTAGCATTAAGCATTTTCACCTCTAAAAGTTAAGGGAGGAGAAATTAGTTTCCCTGTCTTCATGTAATCCTGTTTTTTTGCTGTTTACATAGGTGATGATTAATAATTACAAAAAGGGTGATAAGGAGGCTCAAGGTAGTCATGTGCCATTTATCAGGTTCTTTTTCTGAAACTGAAACCCTTGTCCTCCACTTCTAAATTTCATGTTTATTTTGTGCCTTACATTATTCTTATAAGACAGACTTCCTGACTTTGAATAAAGGCTTTACATGCTCCTTATGAAAAGTGCAGTCTTAAGCCTATTGAAAAGGTGAGGAATTGCTGGTAATGAGCTGTTTTTATCTTCTACCAGTCAAAAGGAAAGAAACCTTTGTTTGTGCAGCTGGTGCTGGACAACATTTGGAGTCTGTATGAGGCTGTTATGAAAAGGTGAGAACATCTATAAAGTTTTCATGGCATCTCTGTCCATGTGCTTTGGTGATCTTTCTAAATACTCAAGAATTATAGATACTGGTTATATATTGCTACTTTTTCTTTTTTTTTTAATGTGTTTATTATTTTCCTTATAGAGACAAAGAAAAAATAGAAAAGATAGTCACCTCTTTGGGACTGAGAATTGGTGCTCGGGAGTCACGGCATGCAGACCCAAAAGTTCATCTAAATGCCATTTGTAGCCAGTGGCTACCAATATCTGATGCAGTCCTCTGTATCCTTAAAAAGATACTATTTTTCTTCTATCGGCAGTTTTCAGAATTCAGAGTGTGCTCACATATTTCAGTGTGTGATTTGGTATAATTTGTTTTCTTTTTTATGTCGGTGCCTAAGCTAGCTGGACCTATTTTCTTGCTTTTAACATTACAAGTTACAAATCTACCATTATTATTTTACATTTCTGCAAACTCTGTGCTTTTGCACATCTTATTTTTATGCAACTAAGTTATGAAACTGGAGGTAATTTGATAATACACCTTCATTATGTAGTTTTATATTCAAGTTTTATTGGTTTCCTGAAGTAGAAACCAATCTTCTGTTCATAAGTGTTACAGGTTTTCTGTCCATGAAGTTCTGTAGATGTCTGGTGTTATGTTTTAGGTATAAAATTTCTTAATCCAAAATCAGCCTTTGCTGTTTGTCAGCTGTGCCCATTGCTTATAATATGATACATCTTCTGTTATGGTAGATGCGCACAAATTATTGATGCATGAATACTAATTACTTCTGCAAATCTTGCCCCAGTTGTGCTGTTCTTGATTTCCCGGCTGCACTTAGAGTGGGCCACCCCTCCTTAGCTCTGCTACTGATAAATGACAATAAATTGTTACTGACCTGAGAGAGACCCGAATGCACTGTGACAACAGAGCTGCATTTTGGATCTGCTGCTGCTAGCAGTTAATGCATGGGGCTGAATTGAAGAAGCATTGAAAGCATTTGTCTTTCTATTGTTTGTATTCAGTAAGGAAATACAAATATGTATCCTTAACAACGTGTTTTAGCCATGGTATGTAATAAAATTCCCAGTCCTCTGGACATCACGGCAGAGAGAGTGGAAAAGCTGATGTGTGTCGGAGCAAGAACATTTGATTCTTTGCCACCAGAAACTCGGGAACTGAAAAGTGGTGAGTAGGGGTTCTCCCATTAACATGAAGGTTGTTTCTGTCCTGATGGTTTTGTTTGTCTTTGTAAGATGTGTAGTAATCTGTATGCAAATTTACAAATATTTCACATCCAGTAACTTTGTTGATGTTTGTCATTGACATGACGTAGTTTTATGGCCATGCATTTTTCTTCAATCCTGTGTATTCCTGGGTTTTAGACACCTTAAACTTCAGGTGATGTGATGGCCAGGACTGTGAAACTGAGGGTTATACAAGAATACAAGGTTAATACTTGGTTTTAGTTCTGTATAGTAGAAGTCGTTATGTAATTGAGAATTGAATATTTTGCTAACTTGCATATTAAAATCATTAATTTTTAGCCAGTAGTGGTTCACTATCAAGTGGTAGCTTGAAGAAATCTAAGACGATGAGATATCAAATGCCAATTAAAAATGAGATGTGAATGTCAAATTCCTAAAGGCTGTTAGGAATTGTTTCCCAGGGGTAAAAAAAAAATGGCTTTCCATCCTTTATTGAACATTTAAAAACATTGTATTCTCCAGACAGTATTCAACACTGTAGTAGTGTAAGTTAATTGGAAGAAATTTGCCTCTCTAAACTTGGCTTTTACTGCTCTTGGTTATGAACAAGTAGTGCACTTCCATATTTAGTGAGTATTTTGCTAATTTTTAGTAGTAGTCTTGTGCTTTTGTTTGCCTTTGCTCTGCGGTCTTTTCATATATCAGATAAAAGGGAGAAGTGTAGGAGAAGATGATTCAGTTCCTGTGTTAGAAGTTTTGAATGGTCTTGTCTGGTTTGAATTTCATGTGTTTCAAGTTGGATAAAAAAATAGTTTATGGGAATTTCCTAAATATTGAATGAGTTTTGTGTGAATCTTTCATCTTTCGAGGAATATCTGTTCTTGCAGTGAAATTGTTAGGATTTTGTGAGCATCGGGACATTTGCAGGACTTCCTTCTTTAGTTTGAAAGGAAGGAGAATACTTTGACATACTGAATTAATAGTGTTTAGTCTTAATCCTAGCAGCTCTCTAGTTTCCATTGTGATCTAAATCAGCCTGTAAACTCAGCTTATTTAATTGGAATATATGTAGTTTTTTATCAAGAGTTCTATTTTTGCGGTTTTGCTCATTTTATTGCAAAACGCACTGGAAGATACAGGTGGTGTCATCAGGTGGTTAGGCCAGAGAAATTTTCTACTTTTTCCTGTTGGTTTGTCTTTACCATATTATCCATTGAAACAGGAAATAAACAGTAATGCCTACAAAATTATGTAAAGGCATAGTTTTGTCCATACTGTTGAGGAAAAAAATGTGAAAATAACTTCCTTTTATGTTTTCTTCAGCTTTTATGAAATGCAGTAGTGAAGGAACAGCCCCAGTTATTGTCTTTGTTTCCAAAATGTTTCCTGTTGATGCAAAGGCATTGCCACAGAATAAACCAAGGTAGGAAAATGTACCATTTTACTTTCTGATCTATATTAGTTACTTCTGGGGAAAAAAAATTATGTTTAAGGCATGGATAAGTTGGTTTAGACCTGAAAAAATAATTAATGAATTTTTGAAAAGCAGTAAAATTATTTCTGCAAGTAAAGATTTTCTGAATGAGTTCGGGAGGTGATTTGTTTAATCACTGCAGTTTTAGAAAGTACAGAAAATCCGTTGGAGAATAGTACTGTTTTCCAAAGGTATCATCCTAACCTGTGCAAGGTAAGCAGCTTCAGGACGTCTGGTGGAAATGACGGAGTTGTAAAACTTCCTTCGTTTTTCAGTGAGGTTCTGTTGGCTTGATTGTAGCAGCTTATGTTGGTACCAAGGAACACTTCCCATCAAACTGGGCAGAAGAGCTCAGTGACTATCCTGTCCATTGCAACAGCAAAATAAAATGGGTTGATTGAAGTAGTCCAAATCTTGACTGACTTTTTGCAGTGGTCTGAAGGGCATTAATGCACTTCCAAAGATTTTTTTCTGGGAGATTTGGAAGATTTTTTTGTTACAGCCTTTTGTTCTTTAATAGCCATCTTATTTTCTTTGAGGAATAGATCCTTCTAGATCTCATTTTCCTGGCACACTTAAGTGTACTACTTTAACCTGAAGCCACCTGCTTTTTCTGCAGAAGAAATGTACTTTTCTGATGAGTTTACAAGAATGAGGTTGATCTTAACTTTTCATCCCTCCAAGCCTCTGGAGCATTTTTAGTAGGCAACTTCTATGTTAACTGGCCTTTTCATGCTTTTTTGGGGGGATTGTCACTGCACAGTGAAGTAATATAGAAAATTATAATTTTCCTGCTAAATTAGACTGACTGTGTTTAATCTTTGTGCAAAAAACGCTTCTGCTACTGTAGTAATGTTTGAAAGCTTTACTACTACCTTACATTTTTCTTGAACTTGCTAGATTTATTTCAGTTTTTTTCTTAACCAAGGTTATCTACAAGTCTTCCACCAGAAATTCCTGCCCCGTTTGCATTCAGGGAAAAGATGCAGTGTGTGCATGGACTGAGCAGGCACTAGATGGTGCAGTTTTGCTTTGAGTGCTGTCCTGAAGGGTCTGTGAAACACCAGCTCTCGCTCAGGTGTGGCACAGCAGCGCCATTCCTGCTTTGTCTCCTTTCCTGGGGATGGCTCCAGTTATCAGAGACAACAGCACTGAGGCCATCACCTTTTGGCTGTTGTATTACTGATAGTGACCTGTTCTTTTATTTGATGGGAGAATTAAGAGTCTTTGAGGTCTTGGGAATGTGATATAGAGACAAAGGTGGCTTTTACATAGAGCAGGCACAGAAATTGTCAAGATTTTAGTTACTTTCCTTTCTCCCTGTTTATTCACCGCACTGAAAATTGTAGTGTCTTGCTCTGTAGTTTGTGTGAAAAGTATTTCTTACTGGCCTTCATATTAAATTATTCAATTATCTACTAATTAGCTAATATTAAAATGAAATCATGTGTGCTTTTCCTTGAGGTAATTATTAGGACTGTGTGATTTTTGCTGATTAGGTAATATTAACAATTCGTTCTGAGGTGACTGTTGGTTTCCATTATTCGAAAAACAGCAATAGATCTAAATGTGTATTTCTCAATACTTGATTTGTTAAGTTTCTACAGCTAAGCAGTTGTTGAAGAAATTGGAAAAGGAGGTTAGTTCTAATGGAGGAAAGCAATCTCCATGAAACAAAATCCAAGTGTTTTAAAAACGCAGTATTGAGTACCTGTGGTTCTTGAGCATATTTTTAATTGTATTGTTCATTGAGTGCTGTTTACAGTTACACAGTGAAGATTGTGCGTAGCAGAATTGAGTGATGGTTGAGTGGGTCATGTGAGATGCAATATTTAAACTGGCATTCCATGAGGGTTCCATAAGAATGTCTGAACATGGGGAGAAACAGAAAATATGTACACTATGTCTATTACCACTTGTTTCACCTTTTCCTATTAAAGAACATTAATCCATGTTGTAAATTTCACTTATATGTTAATTTTGAGGAGCCATAACTGTGCTCTTGTGTGTTTCTTGACATTTGAGTGCTGGACTGACCTAAGGTCATTTGCATCTCTTGGGAGTGCGGAGGGACTGATTTTAAACATGTTAAAGCATGCTTAAAAGAGTTTTCTCCAGGTTTTTTTTTTTTTGTTTTTTTTTTGTTTTTTTTTGGTAAAATTTGTCTTCTACTTCCAGAGGAAAAAAAATGTAGATCTATTGTCTCTTTTTTCCTTTTGTGAGGTAGTATTGGGTTAGGTTACCTTTTTGTAACGTAGTTAGAAGATTCAAACTGACTTTGTAATTTTTTATAGTTCGCCTTATTTCTGCCATCTGCTTGTAATACTTATTAAGCATATGCTGGGAAAAGCAAAAAGCTTTTCGAAGTCCAGGGTGTACAGTAAATGATAACAAAGGATGGATTTTTAATTAAAACAACCTCCTTTGAGACTGCTGTTGGTAACTAATATCTCCTTGAAGGTCACTTTAAAATTAATAGATTCTATACTAAAGCTGGTATGATTTTGCATTTACTGTTTAGATAGCAGAATACATTGGGAAATTGTTCATTGTCAAGTTAAAGCAGATTGTCAGCTTATATTTACCTTTCCTTGGAAAGATTTGAAAATTGACTTTTTGTATGGTACCACTATGTCCATTAGTTTTTGCCAGGTTTTGTAAAGAAATGAGACTTGTACAAATGTTTTGTCTTTCAGTTTCTTCTGTCTGATCTTCTGAAATTATTTGCTAATTCCCACCAAGTCAGGCAAAAATATAAATTGTTGGTTGGGCAGAGAAGGCAAACAGATTAGGGCCCCTCCTCCACTTGCTTTATGTAATGGTTATTTGATGGTGCCTGTGGTTATTTATTCTGAAGTATTGCTGTGTGCAGTATTAGGTGTTCATTCAGCGTATGCTGTTTCTTTCTCTCATTTCTGCTGGTGTGTGACATTGAACCATGTCTAAGACAATGCCCGAGTGTAGGTGTAGAAATAAAAGCCAAGCTTGGCATTTAAGTACAGGGTATCTAAATGTACCAGCTTGCTTTTCTTGAGATTCAGAATTCTGTCTTTATATAACCCAGTGTAAAAGAAAAATATTTAGTAGTTAATTGTAATTGCTTCCAACTAATTTCTAGGGTTATTTAATGTAAAATGTTAAGAAAATATAAACTGAATATCATATGTTTGTTATGATGAAATCATCTACTAACTTAGTAAAGCTTTATGTGTAAATCTCACAGTGATGTAATGCCATGTGAGCAAACCTTTTATGTTACCTCAAGTCCACCTTATAATCCTGAACAATGTAAATAAAGTGCACTGAAGAAATTCCATTTCAACTTTCCAGTGGTAATAAAGAAAAGTCTATTGAACAGATAAGCTAGTGCACTAAAATTATATTTCATTACTGCCCTGGGGGATATAAAACCTATAATACCTCTACTATTTTCCTCCAGATAATGTGAAAGGTTCTTCTTTCTCCTCAGTCAGCTTGAAATCAGGACTGTTTTTTTCCTTAGGTGTCACCCTGAAATAGACACTTTCCCATACAATTCTGCATGAAATTATGATGATAGTTGTTTCTTTGTTTTCTGCTACAGCTTGTTAGCGTGTCTTAAACAAACAGATTGTAGTGTGCTTCATTTATTTTCTTTCTAAAGTTTTCTAAAGAATATACTGGAAAAAAAAAATGCTGTGATTTTTGCCAAATCATCAGCTGAAATGACATTGATCAAAATGAGAACCTGTATAAAGCTCCAAGCTCTGTAAGAAATTACTGTCTTCTTGAAAGTAAATTAATTTTTATGTTTAAGGCAATACAACTTGCAGTGACTTCAGTGCGATCAGAACCCATCATCTTTTGTTTTCATTAGTAGTTTGTTCCAAATTGTAGTTTGTGCATTAGAAATGAATAGGGCATGTATCATCTGAACAGGCTGTCAGATTTACAGGTTAGCATCTGAATTTGGCATTCAGTTGCATAATTAATAGAATAATAAATGCTTTTCAAAAATTAAAACCCCTGTTATGGTTATCATGAAATAGATTTCAGTAACAGTATACATTTGAATCTGGCTGAGACCTTGGCAACTGATCCAAGAAAGAAATATATAATAATGGTTGAAATTTGAATCTCTGGAAGTAGTATAGTTTGTGTAATAGTGAGCTTAAGTGAGTAAACCATGTAACATTGTGGGAGAGTTTTACTTCAAGTTTCTTTTTTTATTTTTTGCACATTCAGCATGTGAGATAAATCAGAGGTCGCTCTATCAGTCTAGCGTGTTTTTCCAGGCAGAGTGTGACAGCTTGGGATTGATACCTTGTTTCATTATGTGTCTCAGAATGAATGATAACTGCTATATAATGTAATACAAACAGTTGTTGAAGTATTCCCTATTGAAGGAGTCCTGTAAGACTGTTGTATGAAATTTTATGTAAGTTGTGATTTGGATAATTTTCAGTTGTTCCTTTTGTGTTTACACTTTTATTTCTACTGTGAGTTGTGTACCAGTCTCATTGCCATAGAATTGATAGTAAATGATCTTAGTAGATAAACATTAGTTTGTGAATGGAAATTGTTCCATAAACGTTAAGTAGTTTAATCCAGATGTTAATGAGCTTCTAAAGGATTAGGAGACCACTGGACATACACTGTGCTGAAATGTAGCAAACAAGCTGCACTTGACTTAGCTGTCCTTAGGGATGTTGTTGACAGAACTTTTTGAGTGCCAGGTGAGCAGAGCAGCAGCCAATGACTTCACTAGAACTTAATTCTAAAGAGCAGAGTCATGAATAGAATTCTCTATAAATTACATGGATTTAAAGATGTTATCAGAAATTACCCGCTCCACACCTTGTGAAGTCAAACATCTGTCCATGAGCTCATGCAGTTTAAACTAGAAAAAGCTGTATGGAGAGAAGGCATTCTCAGAGCTTGAAAACCATTGTTCATGGCATGAGAGATGCATCACAGACACTTGCTGGCAGTACTGTTACTCTTTTGGAAATCAGTTGATATTTTGACTGTGGTGTTTCATTTTTAAAATGGTCTGGAGCTTAAAAACATAAACATAACACTTCAATAATCAAAGACAAATTTAACTTTGGGGGTTTTGTTCTGATCATTCACTCTGAATTTTTGAACTGCTTTAGATTGAAGTCTGTCTTTGATAATGTGAAAGAGTAGAAAAGCTATCATGTTCTGAGGATTGATTGCATGAGGAAGTTAAGTTGGCATTCAGTTTGAACTAAATATGTTATCCTGGGGGAATGTGGGAATCATAGAAGTAGTCAGCAAGAGCTTGCTTACATTACCTGGAATCTAATGCCTTTAATCAGCAATCTATTAAATGTCAATAGCATGTATATTATACTCTTTCCCACATTATTATTTTCATAGCATTTGTTTACCACGTTTGAGTTTAAGATGAGTTGGTGATGATATGGTCAGCCTTCTATGCCAGCTCCGTTACTTGTGCCAGGTTCCCATGTCTGGGTGCTGTAACATTCTCTGGAGTCAGGGAATCTCTCTTTCTGCTACAGAATTTTTATTTGCTGGTTTTTGTGTGACTGCAGGTTGCCATTTTTTTCTGCCAATATTATGAGGCAGTTGATCCTTTCTAATGGAGGGAAAAAGGAGAAGGGGGGAAGAAGAAGAAACAACCTTTTCTTTCGGTGTGGGCAGCTTTTGTTCAAAATTGATTTTGCTTCTGATTGGTTTTGCCAACTGGAGAAATTGAAAAAATCAGGGTATAATTTGAAATTGGTTTTGTTGCAGATCCAGTGCCTTATGTGCATTAATCTTGTTCTGTGTTCTGCTTGATTGTGTTACAACTTTGTATAAGGATTTATTTGACAACATTATCTTTTTGTAGTGTCTAATGATACTGCTGGGAGTGACTAATTTTACAGAAATTGATGGTGACAGAAACCAGGATGGAAGTCTAGGTTGTACCTGCTAGTAGAAGTCCCACCTACACTCAATCTGCTTTATTATCAAAATGAGAATATTATTAAGTGTGTTTATATATATTGCAACTTAGACCAGTGCATTCAGAATCTTAAGGTACCTTTAATATTTGTGGTTAGGGCTATTTGACACCTAAATACACTGATACTTTGAAAATTACCATGTAAAGTGGAAAAAAATGAAGAAACTTTTTTTTTTTTACTCGCAGGATTATTTACCAAAGTGAAAAGTATTTTTGGACAACCAAATGTGTTGGAATGCATACATAGTCCCTGTATGTATACTGTGTCATCATACATAGACTCTGTTTTTGACGCCCTTGGCTGTCTGATCTGTACTTTCCCTATCAATCTATCTCCTCTAGAAATTTTTCTGACATTCCAAACCTTTAAATAACTTTGAGCAGCTGGCTACAGGAAAAAAAAAACATAAAAAAGTTTTCTTCTCCACCATCTGCTTTGCATTTTGTATTGTTAAGCCTCGTTCTCTTTAGCTGTAAAATAAACAAGCCAAGCAGAAATACCACAGTATTTAAAATTTCAGATACATATTCTTACTTCTGTCATGATTGTTTTAAAAGTCAGGTTTTTTTTCATTTTTTTTTAAAAAATCTGAGTTGCTAAGAAGTTTGAAGTGGCGATTTTGTCTTGCATTCTCCTTTCCTATAACATGCAACGTGTCTGTCCCAGATTCTGAGTTCTAAAAGTCTGTGTTTCAGATTCTGACATTTTGTCCTGGGGGCCTGTCTTAGGTAATTTTTAGAGAGATTTTTAACTTATGTATAGTTTTCTTACTCTTTCAAATTGAACATTTGGGTTCAAGATAAGCATGATAACTGTTCCAAGTGATTTCTTCAAGTTCTATGAAGAATTTTGATTAATGAAGTGTCTCTTTTTAAATTAAGTCTCTTGCAGAAGGTGTTACATGCATGCAGAAAGCCATCTTGATTCGATATAAATAAAAATCTTACTGGCAGTGAGTTGGTCTCAGCCATGTAATCTGTTCAAGACTTCCTGCCCCTAATTAATCCAGTTAAGAGCAGAGAAGGTCTGGTAACTCTTTCTATGACTGCACATAAAACCTTTGACCTGTGATTAACAGGGTTTTCCCTATTTTGAAGTGTGCAGTAGTTGATATGGCAGTGAGTCAATCTATCTGTGCATTTTTTTTACTAGAGATCATATTTATATGGCTCTTCTGTAAACAAAAATGACTCTACTGCTGTAGTGCTTCCTGTGGTTTTTGTCCTCTTGTCGTTCATTTCTGCTGTTGCTGTTCAGGAAATCTTGACCTGTGTTTGTAAGTGTGGAGGTTGAAGAGGGGAAGTGACTTGTCCAAGGCTACTAAACAAGCTAAAACTGCTAATGGGGCAGTTTCTGTTTTAATGCTGTGTGTTTGATGCAGTTGACTGAAAAAATCCTAAACCATTTTAACAATAAGGACTGTTGGTTTTGTCTCCATCATGTGAGCAAATGCAGGAAAATTGTGTAGGTGAGGTTTTGCTGTGGGATTACGTTCACCTTCTCCAGCTGAAGTCAAGGTCTAAGACTTGGTGATTAGTTTGTCCAGTTGTGTTGTAGAAATGCATGTTTTATGACAGAAAGACTTCTGTTCCTTCTCTGGAGTTGGAATTTATTATTATTCTGGAAATCTGGTTATTTTTTTGGTAATTTATTAATGCTGGAAAGCAATATATACGTCCATTGCTCCCAATAAAAAAAAAAAAAAGACAGAACCAACATTGAAAGCACTCTGGTTCCATTATGTCTACATAACTTAATTATTTCTTCTGCTTTTAAGTTGCAACATTAAAGATTACTTTTTAATGTAGGCACATAACAGCACATTACTTGAGAATTTGTTGATACTGAAATTAGTAAAAAGAAGAGATAATTCTTAAAAGTATCTGTAATGATTAGGTTCCCCTTGTTTACATGGGAAATTAATAGAAACAGAGTAATAACTGAAAAGAGAAGATGACTAGTGTCTGAATTAATTTTTTATTTTTAAAATCATTAAATTAGAAGATAACATCCTATAGCATATTTTTATTTAGGACCAGATTTAAAAATTCAATGGACAGTTTGGGGCAGTGCTGTTAGATTTCACATCTGTGTGATGAATATCACCTTGCTGTTTAAAATGCTTGCATTGACAAACAAGTCTCTTTATATTGCCTTATGTAAGAATGTTGATGTTTATTATTTATTGCTCTAAATCATACTTTGAAGGACTTTGCTTTAAGGCAGGGTGTACCAGTGAGTAGATGGATGCAAAGACCTTTCCCTGCATTTGAGCACTTTCTGTAAAGTTTTCCTTAAAATAGTAAAGATATCACAAGTAATTAAAAATTACAGTATTTGATCTCTATGTATTTGGAAGAAAAATTAAAGTCTAAATGTGCTGGAGGAAGAGTTTACTAATTTTAGCTGGCTTAAAATTGTAGTATTGGGGGATAAAAGGCATTCTACACAAATTTTTACATATGTCAAATACAGTATTCTAATTACTGTTACTTCATTTATTTTAAAATAAATGACATTACCAAATACTTTTAAATTTTAAAATTACAATTTAAATTACAACGTAGGCCATTAACTCAAGAAGAAATTGCTCATCGGCGTGAGCTTGCCAAGCGAAGGCATGCGGAAAAATTGGCAGCAAGTCAAGGGACGGAGCTGTCAGAAAAGCCCTCAACTGAAAATTCACCTGAAGGAGCTGGGAACACTGGTGATACCAAAGGTGTGTGGTACCTTGATACCTGTTTTTCTAGGAGGATGTTTAACAGTGGTGTTGCCAAGGGGCTCCTTTTACAAGTCCATATTGTGAATCATCCACATGCCAAAGTTCAACACATGGAGCTGAGCAAAGAGTAAGGAGAGATTTGTGAGAAAGCTGATAGTTCGTAAATGGTGAAATAGTGCCATGGATTCATGTTCCTTAGCCTGAGAATGTGCTTGATCTCGGGACTTTGACTCATTGAAGGGAGGTGATGCTCTGCTAAAAATTGAGTGACTTTCAAAGCCAAAAGGCCAATATATTGGTACAAAAGCAGTGTGTGAGCAACAGGACTGGATTATGGGTAACAGTTGTGGGGGTTGGTCTTTTCTCCCAAGTAACAAGTGGTAGGACAAGAGGAAATGTCCTCAGGTTATGCCAGGGAGGGTTTAGAGGAAAAATTTCTTGACCAAAAGTCTAAAGTGCTAGAGGAGGCTGCCCAGGGAAGTCATTGAGCCACTGTCCCTGGGGATATTTAAAATATGTGACACTGAGGAACATGGGTTTGTGGTGGGCTTGGCAGTGCTGGGTTGGACTTCAGGATCTTAAAAGTCTGTTTTAACTGGAACGATTCTACGATTCACCACATGTCACAATATAATATATAATTGATTGGTTTTTTCCTTCAGACGATGAGGCAGAAAGGGTTTTTATGCTTAATATATTTTTTCTGACTGGTTAGGTGAAGAGCAACAGCTCACTGGTCAAGGAGACAGCGTGACCTCAAAGGCAGCGAAACAGGATGCAGACAACAAGGAGTATTTCATTGCTTTTGCCAGAGTGTTCAGTGGCGTGGTGAAAAGAGGGCAAAAAATCTTTGTTTTAGGACCAAAATATGATCCTGCTGAGTCTTTGCATAAGGTAAGAAGTGGCTGTGAACTGTTGCAATAACTTGGTATTCTTTCGAAACACTGATGACTTAACTTCTTATATGTGTCTCGCTCAAGAGAGATAAATAAAATTCCAGTGAAAAATTCCAAAAAGTATCAAAGTAATTTAGATAATTGTGCTAATAGCTGATTGTGTCTGTAAACTTATTCTAAACCTTAACATTTCCAAAACAGTTTAAAGTACAGTGTTGTATTAGCTAACCATAAATCCAGTATGTGTGTATTTTGTTTTTAAACAAAAGTGAAGGAAAAAGCAGTTCTCTTAGGGAAGAGAAGGTGCACAATAGTATTGAAAAAACTGGTGTTAAATGTTCTGAGATTCTGATCAAAGAAGTTCATTACTTTTGCATTTACTTCAAAACATTTGTTTTTTCAGTGGTAATGAAAAGTGAGGTAGAAGTAATACACACCTGAAATTTGCCAAAGAAAGCAGTATTTTTTATCTTCTTGGTAACATTCACCCGTTTGCCTCAAGTCTGGATTTTTGGGAGTGTATCTTGGTTTTTAACATCTAAGGTTCGAGATGAAAATGCTTTAGATAGTATTTTTAAACTTTGGAATGCAAGGGGGTTTTGTGGAAGAAGTTTTTATCAGAGATAAGCGATAAATATCGAAATGCTGGTTTTGTGCTCTGTGTAGCTGTCAGCCCAGTGCTCTGCCACAGATGATCTGCCAGCAGTCCCTCATATGACCTGCTGCACATTGGAGAACCTCTACTTACTTATGGGAAGAGAGCTTGAAGATCTTGAGGAAGTACCTGCAGGAAATGTTCTGGGTAAGAACTAGGATTTAATTTCCTAGAGCCTGAATCCTTATGTTGTCCAAAACACACTGAAATTGGTTTGATGTGATTAATGAATAAGAAAACTTAAATCCATGAATATTTTAAGTATGTTGGATGTGCAAAAAAGGAAGGCAGTCTAATTAAATTGGGATTTCTGTGCACTTTGAGAGGAGAAAACTAGGGATTACATTAGCCTGTTATCTCCAGGTTGGATTATTGCCAGGTAAGCATGGCTGCCAGGAATTGCCAAAGGCAGTGATAAATTCTCATATTTCATAGATTGCAAGGATTATTTATAATATTTTCCCAACAGTGGAAATTCTTTAATGTGACTTTTCTAGTGATGTGGATGAGTGTAGTTTTATTTATGCATCTGTTTGAACCGTGGTGCTAAAAAATGTCTTCTTTTATGGCTGTGGCAATTCTTTCACTTTCTCCATGGACAGAGCTGTAAAAGTCAACCTAACCATTGAGTTATACTCCTTCATACCAGATTCTGAGCTGCTCTGCTTAAAATGAGTGGCATTCTTCACTGGTTTTGTCCCTCATTTTTCTTTTTTTTAAGTAACAAAGCTAGTGTTTAGAATTTAGAAAGTGTAAACTCTAAAAATTATTTGGTTCTTTTTTTTTTCATTGTGTTAATGAAAATGTTTGAACTACAGCAAAATACAATAATATCTTCATGTGTACTGCCTGATTTTTAGAAATTTATGGTGTATATATATAGTAAATGAAAAATAGGTGTGTTCTGTAAGGGTTGCAGTTTTTTATTTTAGGCAGCTAACCATGCTTTGTCTCTTATATCATGGGCCTAGCCTTTAGAACTTATGCAGCTGGTGAATTACTTTTCTTCAGAAGCTTAAGATTTTAAAATTCTAAATTATACCTTATTTTAGTCTGATTGTAGCTGACCATATGCAGTATGAAAATGGTGAGTGTGCCTGAGTCTGTGTGTGTAACTGTGTGAACTTATGAAAATACATTAAGTATATGGTCTGTTTACTTCAAAAAATGATTTAAGCATTTGGAAAAAAAATAAAGAAACCCATCTCAAAACACTTTGCAGTAAAAATGAAAGGATGTGGTCTTCATGCTTAGCAAACAGTAAATACTCCTGGAGCTGCCTCCTGCAGAGAAAAGTATATTGTGAAGATTTTGTTATGTCTTTAGTGTTAAGAGTTGGACCAAATTTTAAGAAAGGTGTTTGTAACCATCAAATTCTACCAGAGGTTGTTGGTAGTCTAGTGCTGAAGGCTGCTCTTCAGTAGGGTCTAAGTTTTCCATAAAGAAAAGCAATTTACTTGACTAATATGAGTTCTAAATGGTCATATTTAGAAGAATTCATTTTAGTTTTAGGATTAGAATTCACAGTCAGTCTTAGCCAGACTATATTTGGTATTTCATCTTTTATCATCACATCATTGTAGTGGTCACACAAAGCAAGTTTTCATTTTTATCTGAAGCATATAAGCTCAAGTCTGTATGTTGGGTTTTTACATCCAATGTAATTTTAAAGATTTTTTTTTAGACTAAAAATCCTAAATGCCTTTCCTTTGTTTCTCCCATTTCCCTGTAAGGCTGCACTGTTAATTTACATAAATTCAATAAGCAATTTAATGATTTGACAATGATTTACCACACTCAGAAGAAAATGCAATCCATTTATATGAAAGGAATGTGAAACAATGGTGATGCAAGACTTTTATTATTCCAGTTAGTAACAGTGATTTCTGTTTGTAAGGCTATTTGTCTTCCAGCTGTAGTGCACACAGCAGTGATTTCTCTCCAGCCATATAAGGAAATTGCTTGTGGATTATCCAGTAAATTAAGGAAGCTTGTCTGAAAGCTCTGTGGTTTCACTCTGTATAATTAAGTTATTGCCATAAGGAATATGCAGTCAATCATGACAGCCTATTTCCACTTTAAGGCTCATGATGTAGATTTTTTAGAATTTTTCATCAGGGTTTGGGTTTTTTTTGCTGTTATTTATATGTTGTTTCTTACAAGGGAGGATCTGCTTGATCCTAATAAGTGGCCTTTTTATCCTTTATACTGACTTATGCAAAGATTTAATAATCAAAGACAAAGCTTGATACAGAGGTTGTTTTACAGAAGACGGAAAGATTTAATCTCTTGTTCCTGCTGCTCAATTAATATTTCTTTAAAGTACTACTCACCTTTTAATTGATGAAAATCTGAGATTGCAAAACACCCGAAGTGGAAAGGGCAATGAAGCACAGTGCGTTTGAACTGCAAAACTGTGATAAACAGAATTCAAGAACATCAAGCTTGAAAGAGATACTATGTCCTTGTCTAATATGTGTAGCCATTCTGGAAAGCTTTGGGAAGGTATTTTCTGGTGTTATTTTTAGTTCCTGGAAGTTAGGAGAGACAAAATGTTTTGCATTGGTTGATTTGTGTTGCAAGTTTGCAGCTCAGCTGTTTTGCCAAACGTATTAGTCAAAAAGCTTTAAGCAGGGTGTCATTTTCAAGTAATAAGGCAAATACAAATTAGAGCCCCTTCCGTATAGCTGTTTGTAATTCAGAATTTTTCTTTGCAAACTTGCGACTACTGTGCATTTTTATAGGCCTTGAGTAGGAGGTGAAATATGATTGAAAACAAAAAGTTCTTGGGGACCAAGATTAATAAAATCTTTGTTATAAATCTTTTAAAAATTATTGCTCAGAATATTCTATGAAAATAATAAAATCCTTGTCTTAGACAAAAACACGCAGTTTGTAGAATCTGTAATTTAGAAGGACTGTTGATTTCTCTGACAACTAAAAAGGAGTATGTGAACAAAGTGCTCTCTTACTTTTCACCTTTTTATTTGTCGCCTTTTTCCCCACCAGCACCTCAGTGAGATGTCCTGTGCCAGCAGACAGGATATTTTACTTGTTAGCGGGCACTGCAAGGGTGTGCTTTGTACTCCATTGAATGAACAGAGACCTTGCAGTAGGAGAATCTAGTTACTGGAGCAGCAGATAAGGTTATACTAGGTTAGGCATGTGCCCTCGGGTTCCAAATGGCGCTTGTATTGAGTTGAAACTGCTGAATGAAAAACATGATAGTCATTGGAATGGGCCATGAAGGTATCTTCAGGCTTGATTTGGAAAAATGTCAAAGTACCGGTCCAAAAGTCAATCATATGCCTTGGTGCACTGTTTCAGGAATGGCTCTTTCACACCACATGCCTTTCCAAGATGTGCAGCTGCTGAATTTGAACCTCCCTATGGGCATCAGCTCTGGGAGCTCTGGCAGTGAGATCTTGGTCTTGCCAATGGTCCACCTGCATGTCCTGACAGCAGTGCTGGCTGTCTCTGTGTCACTCTGTCCTGACTTCAGGGCCATACAAGCCTCTGTACCAGCTTCACTTGGGCTGAGGCCTTGTTGTCTTAACAGAAACAGTGTTCTGCTCTGTAAATTCTAACTAGGTATGCCAGAACCATGCTTAAATTCCAAATAGAGAAGTACTCTGTACTTGCAGACATTAAATGTGACAATTATGCGTGCCACCCAAATCCCTATCTCAGAATAATTGATTTTTGATTCCAAGACATCCTGGGCACATTTTGTGCTCCCTTTTTTTGAAAAGTGCCTGAATACCCATTGGAGAGAAAGTCCTTTATCATAGACCTTGGACACAATATGTGCTGTTTGGACAATACTGTCCTTCTGAAACTTTAAGGAGAGAAATGATACTTAAATCTTACATTCCAAAGACTGCTTCTTTGTTCTTAGTGACACTATAATTAACACTGGCCTTTGTTTCCATAATATCATCTGTGCAAACTGCAAGCTGCTCTGTCCCATGCTCCTTAAAGGCTTGTCCTTCTTTACTACAGCAAAAATAGAGAATGGAGCTTGATGTAGACAGTCCTTTGGCTATCCAGAGGTTTTAGCTTCTTTACGTCAGTGAGCGTTACAAGAGCTTCGGTTCTTGCTGGGACACTCCCCTTGGGAATATCAGTGGCACTGGAGGTTCCTGCTGCCATGCAAACGTCTGCAGAGGTGTTGTATTTGACAGGAGGTGATCCCTGGCTGTGGTGTGAACTCCACTGGTCTCTAATTTGATTATCACAGCTCTCCTTATGTGTGCTTGGTTTCTCTTCTATAAAGAAAAATTAGAAACGGTCCCATTGGAATACATTAATTGATTTCGTTTGGATGTATGTAAATTCTTCTGTTTGCTAAGTACTGTTAGGTATTGTTTAACAAGCTGTAGAGACTGATAATGCAGGTACACAAATAAACAATTTTTGTTTTTCATTTTTTTTGTTAATGGAAGTTGTGGGGAAGCAGCATTTATTAGGTCTTTCCATGAAAGAAAAAGATGTTGCTTGTTTACCAGGAGGCAAAACAGTAACTTAAATTGAAACAGTGTTGAAAGCTCCACAAAAGAGATTATTATATGCAAGTTTTAAATTATTTCAATTATGTTTCTATGTTAAGAATATTTAGTCTAAATTAAAACTGTCTCACACCAGTAAGTGTTTTGAACTATTAGTAAGTCTGTATTATGGGGAATGGAAGATGGGACACAGTTAATTTGATTGTTCCCATGCAAGAATCACTCTCCTTTATGGATATAAATACATTTATTTGTTCATTTATTTATTTACTTGAACAGTCAAAGAAAAAGTACAATTACAGGAAAAGCATCGCTTTTTAACCATTGTTGTGAAATTCTTGCGGTTGAAGACTATAAAAAGAACTGAGTGATCCCCAAAGTGGCAAAGGAAAAACCATGAGGCAGTATGTGAGGAAAAAGTAATCTGGGCGCATAACTAAAGATTTAACAAGTGCATGCCGTCCAGATGCACAGAATAGTAGCTTCCTTTTTTCTCCCTCCCTTTTTTTTATTTTTCTTGTTGCTGTCCTATAGTTGAAAACAAAATGCCTTTTTATTCTCTGCAAAAAAAGAGTTGTTGGAGGTAGTGTAAAAAAATATTTTAAAAATAAGGGAAAAGAGGTAGTAGGTTTTTTGTGATCATACCATGCACAGATGAAGGATTTAGGATTCCCATACTGGATATTGATTACCATTTCTAAGTAATGTAAACAAGTGCTGATGTAAAAACCAACACACATGTTTGAGAACACTGGTTTAGGTACTTGTGTAAGTGAATAATCATGTGGGATTTTTTTAAAGTTGGCTCAGTCTCATGTTTTTCCTGAATGAATAATTGAATGATCATTCAGTGATACATTTTTGTTAACTGGAATAAAATTTATCTCAAGGCTTGCTGTGCATGCACACACACGAGTTCGGAATGACATGCATCTGTGTGCATTATTGATCTGTGTGCTGCTTTTTATCCACAAGTACCATAACAATGGACTTGTGTTTGCTGGTGTACAAAACCGAGATTTTTCTTAGAGCTGCCTATATGACTACTGAAGTGCTTTTTGTGTCTTGTTGAATACTGTTAAAAGCAAAGCTTTTCCCTTGCTACTAGATGTATTGTGCTTTAGTGTCGGGCTCATAGGAGGCTAGATAATTTCCTGAATGTTTTCAAATGCAGTTAGCTATGTGAATATCAAGTGTTCTTGATATTCAAATTAGGAGCATTTTGTTTTTTAACTTACCATACTACATTGTTAAAAGCGGGACTCTGGAAGTGCTGCCTGTTGCCAGCTCAGTGTCAGACTTCCTACATGACACACTGTTGTGTACCTTGGTGTTTCCATTTCTAAAATGCTTGATTTCCCATACAGTGTTCTTTCATGTTTTAATTATTTATGAAGCACTTACAGGATTCTTGACATGGAAACAATGTGGTGTAGAAAATACGGATGATTTTGGATTCATGCTTCCAGATTTTCTGGTACCCTTTGAAGATAGGTGCCATGGAGCTGCAGTATTCTGAAGAGCTGGTGTGAAGGAGTACAGCTAACCTCATTACAAGGTGTCTAACAAGCATTTTATTCCTTTCGGACTTCATCGAACAATTTAGGAGCTTTTAATAAGCAGCCTCTGTTAAGAGCAAAGAGCAGCTGCAAGCAGCAATGCCATTTTAAAGGCCCAGAATGGCTTTCTAGGCCTGATGCCAACTAGCAGGCATTACCACCTTCTGTGAGAGCACTAGGAACAGGCCTGCTGTTCACCAGCCTTGTATTTCTGTGCAAACATTTGGTGGGCTAATTTCACTCTCTGAATCAGTAATGTGATTATTTAAAAAAAATAAAATAAATAAAATCACCAGCTTGAAGTGATTCCAGCTGCAGGGGCTGTGTCATCCCAGCCTGCTGTGGTCGGTGAACACAGGAGGGCAGTCTTCCTCCAGAATGTTACTGAAATTAGCCCAAAATACTGAATGAAACAAAGAAAACTCAAACCTTTGTCTTCAGTTTTGGAATACTTACAGTTTTTATCTCTAACTGCCATCTTATGACGCCTATAAAATAACCTTTTAAGGCTAAAAATACCCTTTTAAACTAGTTTTTACTAATCCAGCATTGTTGAGGAAAAGGTATATAATTGAATGGATTTTGTTTTTGAATGACATTTAATCTCCGTGGACTGTTGCATTTGCCTGACGCCATAGTATTTATATTGTTTTCCTACCCAGTTAGTGTTTTATTAATAGTTAAATTGTTGAAAAAATTTAATATGTTCAAGTTGTTTCTTTGAGCTAAAGACATAATAATTAATCTGTTGTTTGGCCTCTTTCAGAGCTGGCAACTGAAACCATTTCCTTTAACTCTATTTTTGCCGTAGTGGATTCAGTTGCTTTGCAGTTCCTGCTCTTTGCTGCGTGCGCTTCTAACAAGGAAGGCTGAGCAATTTGTATTGCTTAGAGGACAAGATAACATGACATGGTGCACAGCTAATGAACTAGCACCAAATGAAATTAGAAGTATATTTTGCTGAGCATCTGCTGAGTTTCCTTTACCCTGTTTGCTTTACCATTTCATGTGGTTTATTTCAGGGGCTTTGACTTGACAAACTTTATTGCAAAAGAAATAAGTGATTCATTACATTGTTTTCAAATCAATATCAAGATATCACTAGAGAGGAAAATAATATGCCATGTCTTTTGTCAGAGTTATAGCACTGACATGTGTCTTTATTAACTCAGCTAAATTTTTTTTTGGAAGGATACTTCGAATGGTTAGTAGGTTCCTTAAAAAGTTTCCTTTTTTGTTTTGTGGGTTTTTCTGGTGGGTCTTTTGGTTGTTTTTTTTCTTTTTTCTGAGAATTTGAATTGCTTTTTGGCTAGTTGTATTTTTTCTGACTGTAGCTTGTGAAGACTATAAAAGGAAATCATAAGTGTAGTAATTCTTTTTGAAGAAAAACACTTCTAAATTTTGTAGTGCTTCTGGAATGTTCTCTGCTCTAATTTTCAGGAGTTGCTTATGAGATCTTAAAAATGTGTTTAGTCTTACCACTGAAATAAAGGAAAGGAAAGGAGTTTTTTAATCATATTAAAAAATTTGAACTGTATAAGACTATTTAAGCTAAAGTCATAATACATTCATCTACGCAAAAATGCCTGTAAATTTGCTCTTGACCCCTGTTGGATTATAATGTCAAAAAAATGCAAACGATTAAGTTTTTGAGGAAAGGAGAGAATGCAGTGAAACATTCTATGTCAGTTTCATAGCAACTTTTAGCTTTTATAATCTGTAAAAACTGAGCTTTCATGTGAATGGAAATGAGATTGCTGTATAATCTCCCAAATGCGAGGCAAGCGCTCCTGATTCTGTGGGGTTTGTATGCAGACAGCTACTTGCTGATGCTTGAGGTTTCCCAAATAATACCGGAAGGAAAACTGCCCAGACTTGTTGGTGTTGATTGTTGCTACTTGTGTGCCTGTGGGCAGCAGAGGGGCTAACAAGAATCGAGACAATTTCATTCCACTGCTGCTTGAAGGAGCTCAGAGCACAGCAGCAGGCACATGCTCTGCAGCTGCTTTATATAAACATCTAGAAATAAATAGAGTGGGCACAGGGGCTGAGGTGCCGGCAGTTGTCTCTGTATCGCCCCAGTGTTTATTGCAAAAAGAAGTGCTTTTTGGCCTTCAGACTTCAAATTTGTCCAGTGCCCATTATCACACTGCTTTTGATTGTTCAGAACTCAGGGCTAGTGTTAGAGGGGCCTGATTCCTCTTGTGTCAGAGTGGACAATTGACTTTTCTGTCACTGCCCCTGGGCAGGTGTTACTCAGCCTTTCAGCAGCTACCTGTGGGTTGAGGTCACAGATACTACCCCGTTTATCTCCAAAATCTCCAAATCTTGTGTGAATGGTTGGATGGGTGTAATTTTGCAAGTCTCTTTAAAATGAAAAGACAGGGATTTCCCCCAGTATTTCACACTTACTGTCTTGAAGTCAGCATCAATGTACTGTTTTCAGTCTCTCCCTGTATGAAAGTGCATGTATAAATAAAGGGAGAACAGTTATCTACAGAAATAGCCATATTTATTACTTGGCTAATGAACTTCTTTTCCAGTACTGTATGAACAGAAGTTAAAGTAGTTCATACCATCAGTGTAAAATGGTAAGAGAAGTCTTAAGGTGAAGTTTTGAGATTATTTGCTGAGCTCACATCTGTAATGTTGCATTTGGGATTTTTTACACCATACTGAGATACCTCAGTGCTCATCTGGGGAAATGACTTCATATTTTCATTTGAAGAGCCTGAATGCTATACCCTCCCTCAGTCTGCTTATAAAAATTACTTGGAGCATGTTTTTTTTCTTCAGTTTGTTGTATTTTTTTAAAGCCAGTATCCTCTTTGAAACTAGGATGTCAGCATTTTTAGTAGGTGTCTGTAGTGTAGCTGTTTGCTTCCTCCTTTCCTCTGATATGGGTCTAAGGGAAACCATCTGACTTGCCTTGGTTGGTGGAAAATCTCTAAAGAGACTTTAGTGTCCATTACTAAATGAGGATCTATAATAGAGGAACCACAGTGGCTTCACTTTTGTACTCAAAGTTATTAGCATTCCATTTCTAAGAAAATCCTGTCTGTTAGTGCAGCTGTAAAATGCTGTATTAAGAGTGGGAAACATCAGTCCAGGGATGAACTTGGAACATCAGGGCGTTAGAGAAAATGTCTGAGAGATTCAGCAAACAGGCCTCATTTGAGGAGTTAGTGTTTGAGGCTCAGTTTTTAACAGATGTGTAAATTACTTGATTTAATAAGGCTCTGTATTTAGACTATATAATTGGACATTTTATCCCCCTGCACAAAATGGCATTAGTCTTTCCTTCCTTCTGAATTAAATATGTTAGAGAATTGTCTTTGCAGAAGTTGTTGCTGTAGAACTCAAACTTTCAGAAACCTGTTGTAAAGGAACATTTCCTTTATTTAATGTGACCATGGGTTTTCTAAGATTCAGACTGAGAAAATTCAGTGTCATTTCAGAAATAGGTGCAAAATAATCGCTTTAAGCACAAATGAGTTTGAAAATATATGCCTTTCTGCATATAAATTCGTGTATAATAATTCAGACATGAAAAGGACACCATAAATCAAATCTGTTTAGGAATGTGTCGGATTACCAATGCAGAAAAGAAGTTCTATTCTGAAAGGATTTTCGGTTTTGCAGCGTTATTTATGGAAAATACATCTCTCTTGCTACTGTGATGGTTTACATGAATCAAATACTGACATCTTTGGAAAGATGTGTGTACTTTTAATCATCTGGCTATTCCTTTATCTGTGTCTGGCAGATAAAGGTTCAATTTCTATCAGATGAATTAAGTTGCAGCTTCATTGCAAAGGTAGTCAATTCATGTACTAAAAGATAGTTGTGAAATGTAGACATTTGTCAGAGTATCAAGTCATAGTATACTTGGGGGCAGGTAACTAAATGAAATTGTAACTGGAATACTGCCTCATAGGTGTCATTTAGGCTGGACTTTAGCTCAAGTGTGCAATTGCAAAGACATGGAAGGGTGTAATAAATGACATTAAATCAAAAAGTTATCCATGTGGATAATCATTGTTTTCTGTATCATAGAGATGTGTGTCACATGTGTGTGCACCTCTGCTCCTAACACAGCTTCTCTCTAGCCAGGCCTCGAATAATGTCCTACTTCTTTATCCTTTCTCAGTCTCAAACAGGGCACTGTGCTTTTCCCAACACAACCTAAAAAACAAAAATAATTGTATTAATGATAGAAAATATTTTCCTTCCTGATATTTATCAATGCTGAAATATTACCATGTGTAACACTTGGGGCAGGGGAGGAGAAACTTGGATCTAGAAATCCGTTTAGTTGTCTCAAAATGTTACCTTCTCTGTGCCCTCATGGAAGCAGTGAATAAGTGGTGGATAAATGTGGTTTTTCTAGGCAGTGTAGGCTTTGTTAGTTAAATCTAGTTTGTCATTACTTTTTCATAGTTCTTCACTTCTGAGTATTTTCTTTTAAATCTTTGTTTTTTCAGCTTTAGTACACCAGGAAGTTGCTCTCTGTGTATCTGTTTTTTAGCAATATAAAATTTACAATTCTCTTGAATGTCTAATCTTCTCTGTTTCTGTATAAAATCTTTTCTAAGGTTCTGCAAAATGGAAACTTCTTTATATGGATTTGATTGAATAAGGTTTTGCCCCATCTTTAGACAAGTATCCTGTGAAGAAAACAGTTCTAAAGAACAAGTTCAGTGGTTTTCTGTTTTCACGGAGCTTCAGTTTTGTGAAACATACATACAGCTGTCTGATAAGGATTATATTTTAATCTGACTATCAAATATATCAATATTCAGAGTATCTGAGTTATGATGATGATTCCTTGACAATTTAGGGTAGTTAGAGAATTGTCATGTAATTGTCCAAGTTTCTTTACGTGAACTGGCTATATGAACCAGTTACCTTGTTTTAGCCTTAAACTGTTTTCTTACTCCCATTTAATGTGAAGCCAGAGGGCACTGTTTTTCATACAATACAAAAAGTGCTGCTGTTTCAGCTTTGAGTGAAGGTCTCATATGGATTCACAGTACTGTCAGCGTAGTGAAAACTTTGGTTTATGGTTTTTAATGTGCATTTCTTCATGCAGAAAACCTACAAATGTTTTAACTCTAAATTAAATTAATGTCACCGAGTAGTCTGAGAGCCAAAAATCTGCAATCAGCATGGTTCCTACTTACTAGCTCAACTTGGAAATGTACAGGTTTCAGAGGCAGTGTAGTGTTAAGTAAAGCCACTGCCATGAAAACGTCTTGTTCAGCTTTTTTTTTTTTTTTTTGGCACTTTCTTTGTCCTGAGAAAAGGTACTGTTTTATATGAAAGAGAGCTCCTCTCTGAATGTTTCTTTAACTTTCATGGCTCTTTAGCTTTCTGCTCAGAGTAATAGCCGGACTGTAGAAATTAGGCTGGACCTGCCTCAGCTGTCTTTGGAGTGTTAATGTGGCCGTGAAATCGACCCTTTTCCCCCATAAGCTCCCCAGCCCAAATCTTAGTGTTAACCTCTTGTTCTCCCTTTCTATTCCACCTTTCTCTCTGTATTTCTATCTGTTATTCTACCTCTACTTTTAATTTGTGTTACCGTAGTTACCTCATGTCAGTAAGACTATATGAGAATATTTTAGTTAACCACAGCCTAAGCAAATGCAAAAGCTCTTCTTTTAACTGGCACTGTTTATGCAAAACCACTAATCTGTGAGGGCAATTTACTTGAATTTCTTCCAAATTCCTGCTGGAGCACTTCCTAATCTTAGGCAGGCCCCTGTGTAAGGGGGAGAGGAACAGGATACCTGCTTTCACACCTGCGTGTGGAGAAGGGTTCCTCTTATTGTGTACTAGCCCTGGTGCCTGTAATACAGAGCATCCTTACCATAAATACCTTACCACATCTGTGGCTGTGAAATGACTCTACTTCTACATTTGAACTGGCCACAGAAACTTTCATTTATTCCTTTGGATGTTTCTCCTTTGCTTCTGTTGTCTGTTGCCAAAGCTTCTTCAAGGAGTTGAGAAAAAACAGTGAGGGGTTGCACTGAGGGCACAGGAGTCCGAGTGGGGAAGACCAGTTTGGAACCATTTTTGCACATAACTCCACTGTAGGAACGTGATTCACAGAGAATCACGAGCCTGTGTAACAAATGGGAAGGTTAAAAAATCAAGAGACTGTTAACAAAGGCTGTGTTTTAGTGACTTATTTTCTAAATGTTTTCCCGAAATGTTGATGTTGTTTCGTGTCTCAGATGAAATTGCAGAAGTGTTGTGAGGGTTGTTTGGCCTGTGTCAGGCTGTGAGTCACGGAGCTGGCTTGGTCGGGGTTCTGAACTGTGCGGGGGACTTAAGGCAGAGCTATATTTAGGAGTATCAACTGATGTCAAACTGTGGAGCACTGCTAAACAACAGTGTTAAAGGGGCAGCACTGGATAGTTCAGGCTCAAAGTTCAGATTGTTTGTAGTGCGTTTTGATTTAGTAAATAATTGGAAAAACTGGTATTCACTAAAAGTATTCTGCAGTTTGCAAACCAAGCAATGTGAGTTTCAGCTCCATTTGTATTTAGCTAGTAAAAATTATTGTAATTTCTTTGTCAAAATGGTATGATTTGAAAAGAGCAAGCCTAGATAGTACTTCTAGTTTTACATGTTTCAGAATCTGAATGGGTAAGAATGTTATTTATAAAGAATTAATTCCAGTCATAGACAAATAATGTTTATGGGGCTAAAATGTTAACACTGAGTTTATGTCATGTGATGTAGAACACCTGCTCACCTTACTTGATTGTATTTTGAAATTTTGTCATTAAGGCCTGGAACCAAATTTAGATACCTTTTTGCATTTAATTAGGACTAGAAGAAGTCGGGTTCTTTTCTAAACTTTCTTGCTCTGTACTACCTAATTCTCTCCAATGAAGTCTGTTATGTATAGGGGCAAAATTCAAGAGAAATTTTTAAAAATGAAAAGCTCCATTTTCCAAGGGTCCTCTTCTGTTGTGACTGTCAAGGACTGTAGCTAATATTTTTTGTAGGGTTTTATATTTGGTAACCTTCCTTTGAGCATGCATGTTTTGGTAGATAATTCATCTAATTTGGTAGAGAGAATTTTGTATTGCAATCTTTGCTTCTGGTCCTGTCTGTGTGAAAACAGTGAGACTGGAGTAGGAAAACTGCAGTGAGTGTAAGGACCCCAGCTGTGATGTGAGTTAAAATTTTTCTGGATAGAGTAGAGGTAATTTCTGTCATCCCAATAAATTTGAAGTTGGGAAGTTTTTCTAAGACACTTGATGTTGGTTTTAAGAGCACTGTTGTCTTGAATGTAGGCAGACCTGTGCCAAGACAATGTACTGATGGGACAATAGAAAAACTCCACTCTGAATCTATAGGTTTTAGAGTTGTTTAAGTTATGTATGGGACAATAAGTCAACCTATTTGTTACTGACATTTTAAGCTTCAGTGGAATGCCAGCTTTGATACAAGTCTGTTTCAGTGACTAATTGGATTTCTGAAACAGAATATTGAGCATCAAATACTCATCCAAAGACTTGATGTTTTCCAAGTGTCATATGGTAAGATTTGTACAAATCATGCTTCATAAAATATTGAAGTATTGGGTTACCAACCGGTGTGGGTTGCATGGCTGTGAACCAGTTACTGTAAATGAAAAGGTAACCTGCTGGTAGTTCCTATTCATTAGTTATTGCACTCACACAAAGACATTCACACCCATTCCCCACTCTTTAGCCTTCTGGAGCTGATGAGGACTAGGTGGTGGTTGAAAGCACACGTGATTGAGAAGCTCTCAAAATGGGATATAAAATGTCTGGACTCCTGATGGTTATATTTTTCAGAGCTTTTGCACAAAAGACTTAATTGTTTTGTGATGTTCAAAGGGAAAGTTCTCTGAGCAGTGTTACTAACAAAGCCTGAATTCCTGTGGACTGATGTCCTTGAAATCCTCGTCTCCCCTCTCTGGCAGTTGTGTCCCAGTTGGCCGCGGGGATGTGCGTGCTGGTCGCCGGGCAGCTGCTTCCAGGCGGGATAGATAATGATCGTGTTTTGCCTGCCCTTTCCTCTGTGAGATCACCAATTTTGGTGTCCCTTCAGTACCTAGCCATTGATTTTACATAACTTGTGGAAACTTAATTACACCTAAACCCTCTCCTCTCTCTCGCTGGTGGACTTAGTGGAAGTTGACAGCATATTTAAAAGTTGTTGAGGGGAGCCTGTGTGATTACAGGAGTTGCGTTTACTTTGGAAATGGGACTAAAAACATACTCCATTTTTAAGAGATTCTTTTGTGTCCACAATCCCATCAAAAGTATGACATATTGCGTTGAAAGCCTTGCCTCTCAACCAGAGAGAGTCATTTCAGTGCTCAGGCATTTTTAGCAGAAATGCCTCTCATTTTTAGTAAAATAGGTTTATCTATCTGAAACTCTTCCAAAGCGTTTAAATCTGATACAGAGCCGTGGCAAATGGCCACGTTACTTCTGTTCAGAAAAGCAGCTGACTTTTTTTTTTTGTGTTTCAAGGTTTTGCTTTGTTCTGAAGCAGCAGCCGAGCCACTGCTGTTGCCTGTGGGTGACACTCGATACCTCATCTGTGGGCTCTGCTGCTGAGGCAGCACAATGTCGGCCGGCCTGTTCTCCTTTGGGAGGGCACAGAGGTGGGGCAGGGAGACAAATCTACTTGTTCGCAACCTAGAGGTGTTAGCTGCTCCCTCTACATAGATGGGAAAGGGGCAAGAGGTCTCTCAACTAATTTTTAAGAGATGCTGGTTGTTAAATCTGGCGTTCCCGTTGGTGTCATCATGCCCCTGGAGTTTCACTAGGGTTTAATATGTTACCTGTTCTTGGACAAAATGTCAGAAGCAACCTCTTAATGTGTTGATAGTTGAGGGAGTGAAAATTGGCTGAGAAGGAAAATTGCTTTTTATTAGATTAGTTTTACTCTATTTATTTAGTATCCTGAGTTGTCTCACTCAGAGTCTCACAAATGCTGGTCCTGGGGGAGTCAGAAGGGGGGACAGGCTTGTTTTTTTGGGGGCAGCTGGCTGTAGATCAGCCCAGCTGTGTTTGGGATGGTGTTCAGACTGCATTTTGGGGTGGGGTCTCTTTTCCTTTTATCCTTGAATGCAAATGAATAGATCAGTGACTGGTGATACTCCTGTTAAAAAGGGAATTAAAACACAGGGTTTTCCCGATGTGGAGGTGTTAAAGCTCCAAGCTCCCTCCCTGGTATCTTTTGTCAGTGTGAGGGTTATGCCTGTTTGTAGCAGTGTTGGGGATGTTCTCAATGCATATAGACTCACGTGATGTAAATAAAACTAAATCTTACTAGTTGTTTTGTTGGTTTTTGAGGGTTTTTTGCAACAAGGCATTAAAAATCAAGATTTGTTTGATTTAAAGTCTTCATTTTGAAATAGAGGAATGTTTTAAAGCCCAGTTTAATTATGTGGTCTTTGCACTAGTCTTAAGAATTCTCCTACCTTAGGAATGATCTATGTATTTTTTTCCTGATTTTTTCTTGTCCTAGAGCTAATGGAAGTTAATATGTTGCAATATTTTAGGAAGTCAAAATTATGCAGACTGCAAATTACAGTAATAACTCTCGATGATACATTAACTGAAGTAATCAGAAATTAGGGTGAAAATTACAGTCTTCTTTCCTTTGGGGAAAAAGGTTTGGGGGGATAAGAAGGATAAATAGCATTCCTAACTTTTAGGGTTTTTTTACATTTTAGATATAGTTGATTTTGGTATGCTTAGTTTACACAGAGGCAGACTGGCAGAATTAGTTAAGGTGAAGCTGACTTTTAAAATCCATTATTTAAATATAATTTTGTGAAAAAATAAGGATGATTTTCAATCTGAGGTCAGTATTAATGGGCCAGTATTAATGGGTCAGTATTAATAGGTTTTCATTTGACAGCAACTTGTTTAGTTCTTTTTTTTTTTTTGAGTGCATTTTCTGTTTATTTTTTAATTAATTTAGCTATTAAACTAGAGCATGTGATAAATAAGTCATTATCAATAACTTGCTGAGCTGCTGATATAACAAGTGTATTTAAGACATTCCTGTTCCTTCTCATGCCATCTCTTTTACACCCATGATGTCAGAGTCCTAATCTGAGGCATTTGAAAGGTGTTTTATTTGGTTAGAATCCTTCTGATTAATTGTTTCCCAAAATATTATTGCTTGTGTAACTACAAATGAGCTACTTAAAGGTTTCTTTTAGCTTGAAGTGAAATTTTATATTCTTCTTTATCCGTCTTGAAATTATTGTATTTAAAGTAAATATCAATTTCTGCATAATGCAGACTGAAGGGGTCCGTTATTCATGGTGCTTTGGAAGACTCTAAGCCATATTTCCCAAGGCAGCAAAATCAGCCAGCATAAATCACTTATAGACAGATGTGTTGTGGGATGGGGAGGTTGCCTTTAAACGAGAGCATTAGGCACTGGGTCACGTCTTGGAAAATTGAATTTTAATTGGTAACTTGCATGTCTTACAAGTTAACAGGATAAATGGTCAATGGCTCAGGCATTTCTCACAGGATATTGTACACATTTGGTAATCAGCGTGCTGCTTCTGCCTGTGCTATCTGAAATATCCTCATAACTGGTTAGTCCGTATTTGCATTTACCTGATGTATTGAATGATAAAGGCCTTATGTTCTTTTTTGAAGTAATGAAATATAAATCAATTACATGGGGATTCTACAGTTACACATAAATCAGCACATGGATGGACAAAATTTAATGACCTTTTAAACTAACTGCGTTTGTCTTTTGTAATTGACACTTCTAGTAGTAGATTCTAAATTCCTCATGTACCTGGGATATGTAATGCAGAATTTTTAGGAATATGTTCATGTAGCTTTTTTTGGGCAAACATGACAAAACCTCCAAGACTTCTACAGATTAAAATTAATTCTTTGCAAGATCAGTGCCTGAAGGCCTCATTAATTTTAACACCACTTTTAATTGATTCCAGGAAGTAACAGATGTTAGTTATATTTTACAATCTTCAGTTTAAGGAAACAGTATATATATGAAATCTGCCCATTTTCAGGAGACATTACTAAAACTGAATAAAGTCTAAAATGGCATTTGCCCTTTGGGTGGTTTTTAGACTATGCTATAACTAGTCTGATTTATGAAAAAATCATTTGATGTTATTGATCTATTAGCTGAGATGAATTATTTTGCTCTGTTTCAGGAAGCATTTGGTCAAGAAATTACAAGAATTAAGTTTTCTGTTGTGCTGAAAACCCTAATGAACTTTAGATCTTTGCTCATTTGCATCTTGCCCCGGTACTCTCATAAAAATACTAAAATATTGTATGGGAGTTCATGTCTTCCCATTGTCTACTTAGAAATAAATACTGAATTCTGATACATGCTCAGGTAGAAAGGCTTTGCCTCCATCTCCTTTCTTTTAATGTTAAACAGTTTTCGTGCTCAATCTGGTAGAGCACAACTGATTACATGCTTCCCTTCTCAGCCTCGGGCTGCTGCTTCCCCTGCTCTGCCTTCTGAACATCTATACCTTTCATTGTTGGTGACATACTAAAAGAAGAAATTGAAATAAAGTGAGAAGTGATTGTTTTGATTAATACTTCTGATACCTAATCTGTTCATGATCCTATAACATGCAATCCTATTTTAATAGATTACCAGAACTCTGTGTGCACAGATAATGTTTTGAAAGTCTAAAGTATTTTACCAATCACTTCAGTGTTTTCTTGAGTTTTGGTGATGGATGAGGGTGCTGGTGGTGTTGTTATTGTTGTTGTTTTTTGGGGTTTTCGTTTTTTTTGTTTAATAGTTTTCTCATTTTGCCAGTAGGAACCAGCAGTAGATGGCCAGCGAGTGTGAACAATGCAGGGGAGCCTATAGAGCTACACCTGAAACATTTCTCATCTCCACAGAAAGATATATAGACTCTTCAGAGAGTGTACTTAAAGCTCTGTTGTCTAGAAGACTTTCTTTTTCTTAGCGGATTGCTGGGCAGATTTTTTCCCTGCATAGGATGCTCCATAAAAATACAGCTGATCTGTTTTCCAAAAGATTTTTAAATTATCAAAGTAAATATGTTGACTATTCCTAAATTCCATTTGTTTGGGACAACAACCATTCTGAACTGGCACTGAAGTTCTGGTAATTTTTAAAAAAAACTAAGTAAATTCAGATGTGGTGCTGTCAGGTAAAATTAAAACAATTTATTTAAAGTAATAATAAATCTAAAATTTGGTTTGTGTTTCAGAAACCCTTGCAGAGTTTTGGATGGCGCTAAATGCTTTCCACATGCAGTAATGGAAGCATTAATTTGACATACAGGCTATAACTGAAGTGAGTTCCAGTGCCTATGTGGTCACAAAGATCTGTCCACATATTTGCTGTTGCTCAGTATCACTGCTTTCAAATGATGTCAAGTTGAGCTGGTGTGTGGAAAGGAATTTTAATATGTGGACTCGGGCAAAATATATTACATATATACTGCTGAGGACAGCTACTGACCATTTTATAAAACCACAGAAAGTGCTGTTCAGTGCCCTTATCAAGAATGCTTTACAGGTAAAAGATCAAAGTGGCTTTAATTGGAGTAAATATATTTTTCCTTTTTTTTTTCTGTAGAGCTACAAGTGCATTCATTTCATAATACAGAAAGATGGATGGGGGCCTGTTACAGATCTAAGTATGAAATTCCTAGGTTTCTGTGGTAAAATGACATTTAAACATAAACGTTGAAAAATTGGGATCATTTTCTTTAGTCTTGAGGTCCAAAAATTAGTGTGGCATGATGAATGAAATAATGGTGTAGCATAAGAAAAACACAATTATTTGAAGTACTTTCATCTTCTGTAGTTATTGGTCTCATTAAGCATCTTAAGGAAATCAATATTTCATCTTGACTACAACAGTTTGTAAATCCAGAAGCCAGACTTGGAATGTTAACTGATTCTGGTTTAATTCTACTTAAAGTAAATTTGTATTGTAGCAAGCAAATTTCTGACTCAGCTTTGATTTCAGCATTTTCACGCAGACTGAGTGCAGGTAGATCTCAAGCCATTCACTGTAACATTTTAAAGATATTGCTGTTTAATGTAAAGGAGTTTTTTTACAGTTTCCTTAAAATTGTTCGTGGTCTCCTCTGAGAAAGTATAGGAATGTTCATAATTAGAATTGTCAGTTCAATCAACACTTAGGAAATGTGTGTTATCATGCAGTATAAGGGCCTAATGAAATATATGGTATTTTTTTCCCAAAGACACTCAGCAGAAGATAAATGATGCTTGTTTACTCATTTTATGTGTTTGCAATCCTTCTACAAACTGTAGTCTAGTAATAGGACATTTTAGTGGAACGTGCTGTTAGACCGTATCCTTGCTCTCCTCACAGCTCTGAAAGCAGACAGCTTTGTTCTTTGAACTGCTGATTTTTTCCTAAAAGAACTCATGGGGTGCTCCAGCTCTTCTTCATCTTTCACTATTCGAAGATTCAGTAGAAAAGCATAGGGTTGCTTCTTGTGTCAGAAGCTGGTTATCGCATTCAGTGTCTTACCACAGTTGTGCCCCTTGGGGAGAGGGAGTTTTGTTGTAGCATTATTAATAATATGGTTGAGTTTACTCTCATCTGATCAGAAAGTTAGGCTCAGTTTCCCCTCTAACTGCTGTGAACCTAAAAGTAAAATTGTATAAGAAAATTACAACTGAACACCTTTGTATTGAGAAACTGAATTCATGTTAATCTCTAGAGCATACTCAGGAAGAAACTGGGTCAAATAGTTCTACAGTCTGTTGGATACTGGTGATTTTTAGAGATTCAGCTAAAAAAGATGGGAAAATGGAAAAAGAAAATGTTGAATTAACTTTTCTGTAAACTGATTGGAAAGTACTGAGAGCAGCTGAAACCGTGCACATACCTTACAATATTCTGTTTTCCATACAAGCAATTTCACTTGCCTCAGAAACAAGAATTGAGGGGAAGTGCACAATTAGAGATGGGAAGAGGAGGCTCACCAGCAATCTGTGCTAACGTGTGGTGTGTTTTATGGAAAAAATTGATGAAATTTCAACTAGAATGTGGTCTGTCTTGACTTACATTCTCTTCCCTTCTAGAAACAGTTTCTAATATAGAAAGGTCAGGTTCTGCCTGCAGTGGTCTCTCTGCAGTGCCTATAAGACACACGAGAAACATGCTTAAAACCTGATAAATGTATAATACAAGGTACTCCTAAGCCATAGTAGCTACTTGTCCCTACAGTTACCATCATTTAATCCCAGTGATTAGTAAAACCGTTTAAGATTCCTCATGTAAAAGGCATAGTATTGTAACTGAGTTTAGTCCTTCCAAAAGCCACTTTTCTCTTACAAAATCCCTCCTTTTTTTTTTTTTTTTTTTTTTTTTTTTTTTTTTTGGGTGAAGAGTGAGGGGTG